>JAHWFO010024453.1:767018-885423 GCA_023313115.1 Rhysida immarginata | reverse complement strand
AAATAAATAAATAAATAAATAAATAAATAAATAAATAAATAAATAAAATTAAAATAAATCAAGTTTACACTTACTAAAGTTGTGTTGTTGATAATAGCTATTACAAATGTTTTCGAGCTTTAACTCATCATCAGGAAAGATTTTGATATAAAATGGTAAACAGAACATTAAACATCGAAGATCTTTAAATATAAAATCGAGCAAGTGTGCGTCGGACTCGCGCATCGAGGATTCCATACTACCATGTAATAATATATTTACCAAACATGCCAGGTTCTGGAGGGTGCTGCACAGTGTTCTTGATTTCGGCTTTTATAGACATATAATCTATAATAGTCTAAGTGTCGAGATTTATAAAAAAAAAATGTATTTGTAAGATTATTAGTTATAAATTCATCATGGTAATCCATTGCCTTCTTTTACCAAGTACAAACATTTAAACATTTATTTATTTTTTTTATTACATTTTTTATTTGTTACACAATCTGCCATAATAACATACATTCTGTGAAAATTTCAACTGACTACCTATTACCATTCAAAAGATATGTATTTAGCACTTAAAAGGTCGGACGGAAAGCAGAGGCTTAGTAATAGGGTCCCTTGACCCTTTGGGTACAGAATCCTAAAAAATCTAGATGCATGATGTTTAATTGTTGGTGGTTGATTGTTGAAATGGGTATTATCATGGCCTTCTAGAAACTAACAGCACTGAATATGACGGTAGTTGAAACTAACAGCACAGATTGTGATGTTGAACTTACTTCTGTAATAGCACCACCAGAATGACATAACAATGTTTTATCTTTTCCTTCTAGGCCTGGTGGTTATTATGTATTGTTTATTTCCATATGTTATTGATTTGGCAGGATTATTATTTGTTATGAAGTTAATTGTTCCATTTATTAATGCTTTTTTTAATTTGTTTCTGATAATTTTTGTGTCGTGACAATCTGGTTGGTGATTGTGTTGTATACAGTGGTTGACTAGATGGTTGCTTTTGTCTTTGTTTCTATGTGCACATTCATATTCTTTTATTCTTATTTGTTCACATTCATATTCTTTTATTCTTATTAGTTATTGTTTAGTTTGTCATGTGTAAATATGTAAATTTTTGCATGGTATTTCATAAACAATATTGTTAATTTTCCATTTTTCTTTATTTATTTGGTATATTTCTTTAAAATTAATGTTAGTATTATTCAGATTTTGCGTTCTTGTTGTATTTAAATTTGTAGTGGTTATGTTATTTGTTATTTTTGTTGTTAGGTATTTGTTCTAGAATTTAGTAAGCTTATCTGTTTATTTTATTTCATTATTATATTTATTCAATAGGATTATATCTTAATTCCATTATACTACTCTAATAATCAAGTAATTACAAAAAATTAATTCAATGTGTGGGATGTATAAGAGTCAATTGAAACTGAGGTGGTTTAGAAAAATAATTAATGTAAAAAAAATTGTTCACTGTAATAATGCTCTGTTTAGACTAAAATAAAATTGAAAGTCCAACGATTGTAAATCACAAAAAAAAAACAACAAAAAAAAACAAATTACAATCTGTTTCCAATCCCTTCAGATCCTTTTTTTGCGTGACCACTCACAAATAAGTAAATGAACAATGAAATGAAGAAGCCTAAAAGACTGTTTTTCAAAAGTTATTAAATTCCAAAAAAATTTAAAATAATATGCATGTATAATGTATCTCACAAATAAAATATAGTTCAAAAAACTGAAAAATTATGGCTTTATTTAATTTCAGTTTTATATGATGTTTTCGATTATCTGACACACGCCCCACTGTTTGTGTCAGATAACCAGGACTTTATTAAACCTTGTAAAAAATTTTAATTTTTAAATTAGGAATTTATATAGTAGGGAGACGATTGTAAATTTTTAAAAAATGATAATTTTAAATTTTATTGCATAAACCTCGTAAATAAATAATTCACATGCTTTAAGTAATTTTTAATTTATAGTCAACATTTTTTAAATTATTTTAATTGCAATGCAAATATTATTATAAATTAATAAAGTACAGTAGAGGGGAATTTATAAGTTTTTTAAGGAAGAATAGATTTTTAAGTATAAAAAGTTATTCTTATTATAACATCTACTTTGAACGATGCATTAGCATTAACTTTAGATATTAATTGAGCGCAACTATTTATTGATTATTAAATGAAGATGAAAATTTATTGGTGGGGGAGATGATTAATTAATTGAAAACAAAAAAATCACAGCCAATAAGAAAATAAAGAAAATTTTGAAATTTGCTAGAAGTAAAATTTTTGGGCTGTATTATGTGTTCAAGATTTTCATTCCGAGTAAATATAAATAAGCAATTTGTTGACAACTTAAGTAGTTTCTTTTAGATTTAAAACGTTGTAACAAATATTTGTTCTATGGTTTGTATTTTGATATCTGTTTGACATTTTATTAAAAGTTTAAATACTGGATATTGGTAAATGTCTTGAGTGAAATTAATGATGGAAGGAAAAAAATTGCCCATCTATTTTTATGAAATGAATAAATATTTTTCAGGGTGGAAAATGCTTCTTCTTATTTTTGATGTTACGAGGGAATAAATAAATACATATTTCATCCATGTCACTAGTTATAATTTTATCCAAAGTCTCATCCCTACCAAATGCAGTGCATTAGTTTGGATTTTTTTTTCGAGTTTTGCCTATTTTCCCATCAAAGAAATAATCAGTGAATATTTTTAAAAGTTCATTTGCATCAAATTGGAATGAATTAAAAGGAGCTGATACTGTTTTGTAATGAGATCATGATAATAAAAAAAGAGAAGGGTAGAAAATATGTAGTACAGTATTACAATGAGAATGCTAGCTATCCTTAAAAAAAAAAGTTAAGCATGTGAATATCAGGAAGTGTAGAGGGGCAGAAAATGTCAAGGTACTTCTTGACGTCATTGCATGCAACATAAAGCAAGCTTAATGGTGAATTTATTATGTGGTAATGTAATCAGCTGGTGTATTAGGGTTTCCAAATGTAAATGTCTTTGTCTATCTTGAAAACATTTTTCCATTCTTCTATTGCATTAGACTTAAATGAAGTTTAACAAAGATGAATTGTAAGAGACAGAAATAAAGATAAAATATTAAATAAGCATGCGTTGAATGCATTATGTGATATGGAAGGAAAGCATTCTCTGTATGTGTTTTCAACTTTTTACTTTAGAATTTTCTCTGTAATATAATTTTTGGGGATCATTATATGGTAAGTGATAGCAAAATCCAAAGATGTACACATGCACCCCCTCCCCCAATTGAGAAAAATTTATAAGAAATGTAAGCAAAAGGAGGCATTTTTATTGAAAGGCCTTTTTTAAAACATTGAAATAAACGGAGGTGATTGCGGACTGACATTTTCAAAAAAATTTTATTTTGTTAATTTTAACCCCCCCCCCCCTAATCTTTTGTTTTTTTTGTTTTTTTTTCCTGAATGCAAGAAAAAATGTTTTCTTCATTGCTTTTTACTCAATTTTACAAAATATTTTGATCAGAAATATTTTCACTAAAGTTTGCCACATCCCATGAAATTTTTAATTTATCTTTATTAGTCTATTAATCCTTGCGTTACGATATCAGATTACATAAATAAAGTGCATTGAACAAAACTGTTTAAAAAATATTTCTGTATATACTGTTTTTTAAAATTAATTTTTTGGAAATTGAGATGAAAAGCTTTGATACAATAATTAATTAAAATTTTTTTTTTAACTAATTCTATTCCTTGTATCTGTTTCTTTTTAATAGTATGCTTTTATTTGTTTCTTCTTCCAAAAGATTATAGGCAAATGACATAGTCAAAGTAATGATATTTTGGTTATATTTTCTCTCGAACCTATTGGGCTGACATCATGTATTGTGATAGTACATCGGTGTAAAACTATTAAAACTATTCTTTTACGTACGCTTAAAAATGGGTGAGGGAGGGAATTTGCACCATGTTGCATTGTAAGGCCTCCATTAAATTTGTTAAATGGCATAGTTTCTTTGAAGATAGAGAAAATTTATTTTCCATTAAAAAGTTTCCAGATTTCATTAAATTAGCACTTGATGATCCTATCAAAATTTTTTCTTTATTTATATCTTACCCGATACCCTAAATTCTCTCATAAATTCCTGTTAATATACGGTAGATACTAAAGTCCGTAGTGGCAAAATTACTTTCTTCATTTTTCTTTTCTACGAAAATAATCAAATCAATATCATACAAGTATTCGTAATTGAACACATCATCTTCTAAATAATGTTTACTTGTCATTGCATATTAATTGTGCTTGATATTAATAACAGTAAATATATTTTTATTATTATCCAACAAGAGACCTTATGCTTATACTTTCATACACAAATGTGTGTTTTATTGTTATTTTTTAAAAAACATTAGAATAATTTGAATCTGCAGCCTCAATCGGATCCATCACAGACTAAAAAAAAAATATTTTTTTTTAACTACGGTATATAGTTATTGATTTTCTTACATGTTGTTGAAATGCCAGGACTAAATCTTGTAAACCATTTCAAAATATCGGTTTTCGTTACATTTCAACAATAGAAATGACGTAGTGCCTTGGCCAGGGTCTATAGAAGTAAATGGTCGTTCAACTCCCGTCATTTTCCATTGTTTAAAATAAACAGAAGCTAATGAAATTACTCAAACTTTTATATTCTATTAAAATCATCTAGAGATATTCTATTTAAGAAGACATTAAACAGTCTACAGATATGTATAGGGATAAATGTAGAAAATAGTAAAGAAAATTCTGTGGTCTGGACTCAAATCGGGGACATCCGGATTACAAATTACACTGCTTTTAACAACTATTTTCCACATGTATTTGTTAACATCAAAGAGATAATGGTGTATTAAAAAAAAAAACCTCTTGGGCCACCTTCCTGTCTATTTATCATGTACGAGGTGCTACCCGAAATTTCTGAGAATTTTTTTGTAAAAAGCAGAAAACTTACCTTACACTTTAATTTCCACTATCGCGTATGCAATGATCCTAGAGTTTAATTTTGTTGGAAGAACTCCTGGCAGTCCGAGGGCTGTAGGATGTTCAGGTCTAGTTGCAATTCCACTTGGATATCTTCAATGTAGTCAAAATATAGCCCTTTTTTATTTTAGGGAAGAGGTAGAAGTTGCAGGGGGCTAGGTCAGGAGAGTAGGGAACCGTTGCCATGTTTTTTTCCCAGAAAATCCTTAACAACGAGCAAGATGTGTCAGGAGTGTTGTCATGGTGGAGCAAGCAGTCTTTGTTCTTTCACAGCTGGTTTGCACAAAATTTTCCCTTAGTCTCTTCAAAACCTTGCAGTGAAACTTCCTGTTGACAGTTGACCAGGTCAAATAATTTGGAAATTCGCAGAAGCATAAGAACGCATTGCAACACAAACATCATTAACTCTCAAAGAAATGCGCCTACAATTACAAAACTTGGCAGAGCAGCAGCTGAAAGGTGCACCAAGAGGCATCTAGCGGCAGAACCTCTTACTGTTTTTGGTTTGGTTTTATATCTTCAAGTTCTCGGATATTTTGCATAGCACCTTGCATATGACGTTTGAAATTTTAAAAGCACATTATAAAAATTTGAATTTAATTCAAGTAAAGTAACATTTTCAAAAGGTTAATTTGAAATTTTAAAAAGTTCTGATTTTGCTAAAATTTCAATTTTATATTTATTTATTTACTTTTTATTAAATTATTACTAACTTGTTCTTCTGTAAGACTTAAGAAAACCTGAACATAGGAAAATTTTGTTTGAAAAGCCTTACCCAGTTGTCATTCAACCTCAAAAGATGTAAAGTTAATTTTATTTTTCTAATTCTAATTAATTTTAACTTTTAAGTTTGGGAATATGATAAATAGAACAATTTCAGAAGTAAAAGGGTTGAAACAGTGAAGCCAGAGATGATTCTAGGCTATTAATATACAAAAAAAAAAAAAAAAAAGCGATCGTTTTCTTCATTGACCAAATGAGGCACATTTTATATTATCATTTATGTAGAGACTGCTTGTTTAAGAAATGACTTCTGTTTTCAGTAGACTGCATTGAGTAACTGGAGGGTGAAGTTAATCTGAGTTAATTTTGGATTTCAATCCATTTAAATAACATTCTTTCATTAAGAGAATACCATTCAAAATAAATGAAGCTTTTAATAAACATTTTGCCTTGTTCAGTAAAGTATAAATAAGAATGGTGTGATTAAAATAAACAATTTCTTCTATTTCAGTCCCCCCCCCCCTTTGATAATGAAAACCCCAGTACACAGTAGATTGCATTATTATTTCAACTGGGTTACATTCTATAATTTTAATGTAAATTATTCAAGACATTTGCTATTCAAATATTTACCAATTTACAGTTGATAAACTTCAATTGTATAAAACAGATAGAAATTGGAATACAATTCCAGTTTTATGATAATCTTTGAAAAATTAAGTCATGAATCTGTTATCAGTATTCTTTAACTACAGGTTCCTTAAATAATGAAAATCAATAAAAACTTAAAATTGAATCTGCTAAATTTCTAAAATTTTTTATCCTCATTGTTCCCAATATTGATGGACAACTTCTGTTTTTTATTTTTTAAACTAATTACCTGTTTGAGTTTTTCCTTTATTATAAAAATTTAAAATTAAAAGGAAAATGAAAGTGAAATATTAGAAGTGAAATATATCATTCTCATAATTATGTCCCCTTTATTTTTTTGTTAAATTATTTCCTCTAGGATATTCTTTAAATAAATGATTTGGAACAAGATCTTTTCCTAGTCATTTTTTTAAAAATTAAAATCCTTTATACATGTACTTTCCCTCCCTTTTTTCCACATTTAATCAGAAACTTAATTTTATAAAAATCAGCTTGGTTTCCCTTTCAGATTATTTCCGTCCGTTTTTCTCTGTATTTTCACAAAAAAAGAGGGGAACTACCGTAATTATAATAATTTATGATGTGTTTATTGCAACACATTAAAGTTTTTCATAGATGCCTCTCTTTTAAGACAATACAACACAGCTTATGAAATATGTTTTACCAAATTATTTATTGTGTATTGTTTATTAATTTTTTTCATTGAAGGTGCAATCATAATGTTATTATTTATTGTTTTTTAATTTATAATTTAATAGCATTAAAATATAAAGTCTTATATTAGAAATATATCACATCAGTTGAATGATCACGGTTAAAAATTAAAAATTGTTAATTGCTTTGTTAATTGCAAAACTTACTGTCTATTATTAATTTTCAAATTTATGTTTGTTCAATTTCTAATTTATTTTGATATCTAACTTAGCTCTTGAAGATGGTTTCGAGCTAAAATGATCATCAGGCTAAATGTTCGTTAGTTTTTTAAGATATTATGTTGCTCTGATCAATTAACTGATGTGATTAATGTTAACTGTACACTGAAAGAATATGCTATTTAAATATTTATATAAAATTTTGCCTAAAAATGTTGATTTCATGCGAAAATCCACAGTATTCTTTCAGTCTATTTTACTGTTTTTTATCTCCTGTGTTTAACTTAAAATGAAGAACAAGAACATATCTCTAAATTTTTGCTCATAACCATTAATTTCATGATCCTTTTTGTGGATTCTTGAAAACATAATTTAATTTTTTAATTTGCATATTATAATCCAATACGTTCCTGGATGGACCTGGATTAACGACTGCTGTATGATGGTCGCAGCGGCCGGGGGGGGGGGGGGTAAAGATTGTGTCGGTCAGCCATCCAGTGACTAGCCGTGCTTGATGTTGCTTAACTTCCCTGAAGTTAGTGTTCACTGAAAGCCACCAGGCCACGGCCTCCCCCAATATAAAGGATATAATTAACCAAGTTGTAATATATCATTGAGCTAACCATTGACATTTATTCATTAATCTTTTTTTTAATATGCAGTTAAATTTCAAATTCTTGAATGTTTTTAGAAGTTGCACACACATTTTTTGGATTGATTAATTGATTAATTGCGTGAGGTCATCTCATTCCTATTGGCTAATCTTCATGATACTTTGTTATCAATTGAAAATTTTGCAATGAGACTGTGAAAATAAACATACAAATATTTTGAATGAAATCAAAATTTTTTTTCAAAATCGAAACCCAGTAATTTTATTTCATTATCATTGTTAAGCTTTTATAATACAGTAATTCACATGATATATAATACAAAATCTTGAGAAATAAAACATTTTAAGGGGGTCTGTTGACAATAAAAAGTTTGGGAATCCATGCTCTAGCTGATTTTGTCATTAGGTTGTTTATTATTTTTATTAGTCTAAATATACTGTATAATAAAGTTTTTCATGTTGCCCATAATCAGTTCTCTTTAAGTAAATTAATCCAATTTTCAAGAGATTGAATTGCATTATTTTTATTAACTGTAATAATAAATGTGTTAATTTAGAAGGAAACTGAAAATGATGTAGGGCTGTTATGTCCTTGTTAGGTTGAAAAATATATGTAATTGTTTTCATATTTTGATTATCTCGTTATGAAATAATTGTATGTTACAAGTGTTAGCCTTATTTTGTGAAAGTGATTTATAAAAAGAAAAAAAGCATTATTTTTTTAATTGCCATGTTGTAATTATTTATTTATTTATTTTGCTATAAGTTATTATTATAATATCTATACAGCTATTAGATCAAAATCCAAAATGATTAAATCAAATTTATGTTTAAGTAACATCAACAGACAGTGATTATAATCCTAATAAAAGTTGATAATATACATATGAATAGTTTAAAATATGCATTTCTGAAATAACCATTTGTGTATTTAAAGAAAGTAACTGTGTTAATTCATTAAAGGTTTTACATAACGAATGACATACTTAAATTCATCATACAAAATGTTTTCTTTAATCTAGCAAATAAACTAACTTAAAATACTGAATGTCTTCCTTAATTTTTTTATAAATTAAGCATGTTGAAAATTTCTTTTTAAACATAATATTAAAAACTAAATCTTTGCGTTTTCTTCCTTAATGTTATTTTTTAGTTTAGCAGTATTTTAATGTTGTAAAAATTGATTACTTTTTTTGCATTATTGTATGTTGAGCTTAAATGGATGTTAGAAAGCTACGGATACAAAACTGCCAATGTTTCTTTGAGTGATGTCATCTTCATTGTGATTATTAATGTTGATATTATTTTTTATGTTGCAACTGATCTTCAAAGTACCTGGCTATTCTTCTGTTGAAAAACTCTACTATAAGTGGCACAGTGGGACAAATGCCGATTGGTTGTTGAACAGTTAATAGGGAGAGAAGCAATCCTAGCAATTTGTCCTATTAAACTGTTCTGATCTTTCCCACACTATTATAGTACATGTGCTTGCTTTTTTTGTGATGCAGAATAGATAGTTGTCGGATAATTTTGCAAATTATATTTTTTATTTATGCATATGTTGTGTGTATTTACTGAATTGGCAATTATTATTTTTATTTTAATTGATACATGAAAGAGGGGAGGGGGGTGGAGAAAAAAAAAACTAGTTTTATTTTTTCTCATTTACAAGGAAATGGAATGTGTTCATGCTATAATGAATGCAGACATCAGACAAAAGTTCTGTAGTGTGTGGAATCTCGGTTTCATTGCATAACTTTCTATGGTTCCATTGCTGCTGCTATCTGTTCAGAGTTGTTGCTTTAGAGAGGTTCAGACTTGAGCTTTTTTTTTTCTTTTTTTTTTCTTTTTTTTTTTTTTTTTCAACTTCGACTGCAGGCACTGTCACTGTTCAAATACACTAATAATTCTTACATGATAGCTTGCTCGGATGTTCTTTCCTTACGTGTTCATAAACTGTTTTATTGCATTTGGTCAGTTGAATTTTGCATTGAACTTTGTAAAAGGAATACAGAGAATGCATTTCTCCTCTTACCTTGGAACTATAAATGATTTCCATGATGCATTAAGGATTAACAATCCCAGGTAAGAAAAATGGTTTTAATTAACGTAAGAATATAGTAAGACCTATTTTAAATAAAACATCTTTTAAAGAGTATTAAAATAGTTTTAATGACTAGTTTATGTTAAAACAAACTTTTAACAAGAGTTTATATTCTGTTTCATGCTTGAAATAATTTTATTTTTATTCCCTTCGTTGTGTTAATTTGTTTATAAAAATTCTGTATAGTATTAACCGGAGTGAATCAATGGGGGAGGGGGTATTTTACATTTTAATACGTAGTAAGGTTTGAATAGCAAGTTCTCCCAAATAAGTATAAATGTTATTTTTAATGCACTACATAGTTTTGGTTGAGCCCCCTTTCATTCATTATTTTACTGCACGTTTCACTATTTCTTTCACCTGCATGCTTCACTCTCATCATTTCATGGTCAAAATATTATTCTCTCCAACCTTCTATTCAATTAACCTTAAATCTTAAAACGGGGAAGAACTAATTAAAAGTACACGAGTGTAATTTAATGTAACTGATGTGTTTCAGCCAGGGTCCATCTGTAGAGTCCATCTGCTTTAAAGGTAAACTCTGTGGATAATTCAACTATATTTTTTGTATCATAACATTAGTCAGGGTTGTTAATGTAGATCGAAAATTTTCAATTTGACTTAATGTTTTATTAAGAAAAATGCCTTGGAATATTGTTAATTAGCTCTCTGATCCTCCCCTCCCTGCTCTTGAGAAAATCACAGGGGGGGGGGGGGGATCCTATGAGGACCTACCAGTAATTTAGTTTCCGAAAGAATACCATATTGGCCCTAATATAAGGCTATATTATTTCCACAAATCAAATCTTAAATTTATCAGTCACTTTAGGCACACAGCTATTACTGTAGTGAAGAGCATAGTGATGATGACAGCAACAGTGATGCAGTAGATGAAGATAATAATTAAACTGTATGCAATTTTTCTCCTTACTATAGTAGACTGTTATATTTTATCTGATTTTAATAAATTTCTTTGAACTTTATTTTTTTAAACTTAATGCATCCATTGAATAAAAAACAGTAATTCAGGTATAACGTGTATCTTATGAAATTTTTTTTTCAAAATTTTTAATTCAAAATTAGATGGGTGTGTGGGGGGGGGGGGGGGTAATATTCGTGCTAATACGACACTATGATTCTAGTGTCAAATGAATAAATGCAGGGTGGACCAAAAAAAACTCTCCACTGAAAATTTCTAAGTCCCAGGACAATAGGTTTTGTAACAATAGGTATATTCAACAGTAGGTTTATTTAACTGTTATTTGTCACCCATTCACAACACACCTATTGTTATTTGACCTACTGTTGAATAAACCTATTGTTGTATATATACCATAAAATTCGCTAAACTGTTTCCCAAGCAAAATGTTTTCAAATTGTTCCAGATTTGGGTGTGTAAATACACAAGTTGATAGAATGGTAATTGTGTAAACACACAAATTATGATACTGCAATTCATGATTCCGAAGCTACTCCTATGAATTCTATCCTATGATTTAGGATTGTGGATGATATCCTATGATTTAGGTTTCACAAGTAAATGATATCGCCGCTCTGGGGTTCTGGAACAATTTCTAGGAGCAGCAATATCATTAAGTCCAATTGGGAACGATGAAATATGTACACAAACACAACTATTTAATAGTTTCCAGGTATGGAGAACAGTGTAAAATAAAGACACAAAATGTGGAGAACTTTCTCGGAGGATGCTGCAAACTGATTATGTGTAAACTTTGGTTGGCTCCAAAAAGTTTGAGAAACATTAACTGAGGAGAATACCTAAACCATGTCATCCCCCTCTTGTCATGTTAGGGAGTGGGAGTATTTCATTCATTTTTTTCATGTGTTTTATGAATTTTGAGTTTGAATGTAAATTTTTTATACAGTTGAGGACCGAAAATCCGGAAACCACAAATCTGGATTATAATAATTGTTTTAATTGTTTAAGTCTGAAAACTTTTATTTGAATGAAATTTTAAATAACCATCATCATAAACTATTTAATTAAATATGCACACGTGCGTTAAATATATCTGGAAAACCACGAACCCAAAAGGTTTCTAGTCTTGAGCATTCCGGATTTGCAGTCCTCCACTGTATATGCTAGCCAAGTGAATACAGCACGTTTTTGTTTTATAAATCAAATTGTATGTGACCATAGATTTTAAATTTAAAATCAAATGTCTGACAATTTTGTAGATGGCTTCTGGTCGAAATGCTTTGTTCCATTAAATTTCACTCTTATTGCTGAACTAGTTCTTATCCTGTTTTTTTATTATCTTCTATAATACTAGAATCATGTCTATTGATTTTCTGTAAGGAAATTAAAAAGCCAGTAGAGAGATTAATAAATCCTGTAGAGAGATTAATTAAATCCTGTAGAAACATCAATAGCTTATATTATTCACAAAGGTAGCACCAGTTCCAAAAGTCTTGAATGTAAATTCAGTTATCAACATAGATATGATTATTGTTATATTCATAAACACCATTTACATTGGACCCCTGCACATCCGAAAAAGAGACATCAATCACTCTTCTAATAAATGGTCTGTTATAGGCTCTAGGCATCAGTCCTAAAGGTGTCAGGTGGGGTTTATGGACGTTTGATTGCATGTCATTTGATTACTATACTTACTATCTATTAATCACAAGAGTTGTTGGTGACAGGTAGATTTATCTTGGTTATTTACTTTCAACATGGACATTTAGTTATATATCACTTTTATTTTTAATATTAGTTATATATACTCATATTTTCTGTAGCAGATTTGTAATTTACTTTCTTAAACACAAACTGGGCTTGTATTACCATTGACAAAAACTAAAATCACAAACAGATTAACCTGATTAAACTGTTATCAAAAGCAAGAGCAAGATATAAATATGTGTAGGTTAACACTCATTAATGCACTGTTAACGATGAAACACATCTTCAAAAAGCATGCATTATTTAGAAAATTTATTAATTCTGAAAAAAAAAACGTGTTGCTATAATCCTTCATGATTGCATTATTTTATTTCATCACTGTTTATTTTTGGATTATTAAAAGTCTTAAAGACCTACAGCATAATCATAAATAAATAAAAATTGTAAACTTTTACTGAATACAAAAGTTTGATTCATATCGCAGCTAAGCGGGCATGTACCTCGCTTGGGTCATTTTAAGGCTTAGCATACTAATTAGTCTTCCAATGGACACTTACCCTTCATGGTAAGGAAAGGATTAACATGTATTTTCATATATCTAATACTAGATTAATAGATCCCCTAAGGTCACTATACTCTATCTGAGAGTAGATCAGCCCTTTTATTCCATTTTGGACTCTGTTACTACAGTCCAGCCAACAAAAGAAAGACTGTCAAGGTTGGGAAATTCAAAATTAGGTAATCCAAACTTTTTTCAGCTTCTGCTGGATTAGTATTAGAGAAGGCAATCTGCATTTTAGCCAATGTTATTATTACAATGCCTTACTTCAAATAAGAACAGAACTTTCATTTTAATAGGATTTGGTATCATCTTGAAAACATATTGAGCCATTGAGCTGTTTGCTTTCTGTTGTCAGAAAACTACTATTTATCATCAACCTTAAGGATTCGATTCAGAAAGGGAAGGGTAGCCTCTCATGTCTTTTGGAGAGTAGTGCATGTTTTCAGACTCCATATATGCTACTATTTGATAAGTTCGTGTGAAACCCAGGTATTCCGCTTTTAATTTTTCCCAAAACATTTCACATGTGTACCATCATCCCCTGTTTTATTGATATTTGCAACCAATTCAGACACCTTATGTCCAAGTTTGAATTTATGCAAAATCGCTTGTCTCTCATTGGATTACGTTACTCCATTATGTCACGTACTGATTTGATCTGACTGAATTATTTTATTCAGCAGGTGGATTGAACCCATTCACTTTGTAGGGGCATTTAATTATTCCAATTATGATGCCTGACAAGTAATCACCTCTACAAATTAACCTTCTTGTGTTAATATACCAGGTGTTTCATAGGGTATGACCAACCTTTTAGTTGAATAACTCGTCAACAGGTGAAGCTATTGCCGTGAAAGTTTGTACACATATGCAGGGAGTCAAAGGAAATGGATTAGGCTTATTTTCGATGAATACAGTATAATGCAGTTGTTTGCACCGGGTATTTCACAGGGTAAAGACCAAAAAAAAAGGCGAATAACATTTGAACGGAAAAAGATCTTTATTTCAAACTTTCAGGATCAACACTTGAGACTAAAGGAAATTAAAGGCACTAGACCACTTCCTGTGCGTTTTGGCAGGGCTCTGGTCACAATGATAAAAAGCCTTGACCAAAAAAACAGCTCTTCGACTGAATATTGAGACATTTCGGCGTAAACAACTGCAGTACTGTATTTGTCGAAAATAAGCCTAATCCATTTCCTTTGATTTCCTTCATATGTGTACAAACTTTCACGGCACTAGCTCCACCTGTTGATGAGTTATTCAACTAACAAGTTGGTCATGGCCTATGAAACGCCCTGTACAGTAGAATCTCCATATATCTAAAATGTATTGAAAATCCCGAGTATTAGAGAACCTGCTGAGTCACACTGTTTCTATATATCAAAACAATTCTATATATGGTATTTTATTTGAAAAAAAGGATTATTTCTCTTGCATTCTCTTTTATTATGCTTTTATAATTGTTATTTTCCTTGTTAACTGCATCTTTCTGTGTTAAAACCCATAAAAAGAGAGTTTTAGGGGGGTTGGAGTGAATTAATTATTTTTTTAATTAACCCTTTATAACCTGAGACCTCACATTTGTGTTGCTTAAAAAGAAATTTTTTTACGTGCCTCTTCAGGGTTACAGTTTACCTCTAACTCCTACAGAGCTCGAAAATGCTTCACTGTAACTAAAATAATTGCCACTAGGATGTTCTCTCAGTAAGGAGAGAGTGAATTACACTTAGACCTCATGGCTTCTGCGTGTGTGCCGACAAGGTGTGTTTACCGATCTAAATCATAAATTAAAACTTTAATTACTGAAAGATCGCTTTGAAAATCATAATTATGAATATCCATAGAACAAATATACAGCTTTGCGATGCATTATATTTATATACCAGTTTCTCACATGAGGAAGAAAATGAAATACACGTTTGTGTGTTTCAGGCGTTACTGCTAATAACAGTGACCAAATCGAAACCACACTATTGTGTCTCCTAGGCGCTTGTGAGAATGGAATAAACATCATTCTATAATAGAACAGTGGATCTTTACTTACGTTATAATTCTTACTCTATGCAAGTTTCATTTTTTAACCGAATCAAACAAAGACGAATAAAAAATTATATTGCAAATGAAAAATTAAATTTTATAGAAATATAAGAAAATGAACAGCTTTGAAATGCTAAATAAAATGCACTGAATATTTGTACTCGATTTCCGCACTCGATTTCTCAAGGTTGCTGTCCCCGAGACCATGCAGTCCATTGATGAACAAGTTGTGCCCTCAAAAGCTAGACATGAAATGAAGGTATACATGAAAAAAAAGCCAGTCAAGTGGGGCTATAAACATTGGGTCCGTGCCGGAACCAGTGGTTACATATATGATTTCGAAGTGTATGACTGCGTATCCAATGGACTCCCTGAAGGAGTAGATGTTTCAACAGCTGCATTTGGGGAATCATCCAGTGTTGTTGCCCAACTGACATACGACTTGAAAGAAGGACATCAAGTTTATTTTGACAATTATTTTGCCTCGGTGGAATTGCTAAGCTATCTTTTATCAAGGAAAATCTTTGCTTCTTGCACCATGCAATCCAACCGAATCCGAGGATGCGCGCTCAAATGCGACAAAGATTTGAAGAAAATGGGTAGAGGTGCATACGACTACAGATCTGACAATGACAAACAGTTTGTCATTTGTAAATGGTATGACAACAAGTCTGTTCTCGTCGCATCAAACTACGATTCTGTCACCCCAACAGAAGATTGCAAGAGATACGACCGAAAACAGAAAAAAATACGTTGTCGTACAGAGATCGCAAATGATTTCAAACTATAATAAAAGGATGGACGAAGTCGATAAGGCAGACATGCTGGTTGCCCTGTACCGCATATTTGTGAAGAGCAAACACTGGTATTTACGCATTGCCTTCCACATATTTGGCTTAGCCATCGTGAACGCTTGGCTGCTGTATAAGAATAGAGGAGGAGGGCGTCCTCTATTGAACTTCTGATTAGATCTGGCCCTCAGCATCCTTCAGATGTCAACTCCACCATCTGTGGACGAACAGGAAGATCCTGATCTTCAATACTAGCCTCGGAAGAAAAGAGGACGAACCACATACAAAGTCGATAATGCTGTGAGGTATAAGGTTTCACACCTACCACAACAAGCTGAAGACCCAGGACCACGTATGTGCAGTTTGGAAACCCGCAGTAGGCGAAACAGATTTTTTTGCATCAAGTGCAAGGAATATTTATGCATCGTGGGATCCAACTTCTTCAGAAAATACCACACTAAATGAAAATGGTATCTTGTGTGTTTATAACCATTATCATATATAAAAACATATTACTTCACTTGTTCACACACCTTGTATCTCTTATTCAAATCATCCGTTTTGAAAATGTTGAATCACATTTGTTTAATTTTTTAAAACCACTGAATTCTGACATTAAATATTACTCATATAAATGTAATTTTTTTCTTTTATTCATCATTAATGGGTGAGAATTAACACATGTAATTGGATAACCAGAAACACCTGAACGACACTTTCGTGTGGTAAACAGAATCTCGCTTTGATTACCATAAGTACCTGTGAAACACATATGTGTCATTTAGATAAACCGCAGATTAACATATTTATTTACATAATCAATTTTCTAAAGTTCTTTTTTGACCTTTATAAATAAATGTACGAAGTTTAATAACTCTGCATAATCGGGAACATAGCTCAGGTTATAAAGGGTTAATATTATTGGGGAAAATTGATTTGTAAAACGAGTAAATCATAAAACGAGCTCAGTCATGGGACGAATTAAACTCTTACTGTGAGGTATCACTGTATATTAAGCTTTAAAAAACTTAATTGCAATAAGACATTGGGCAGAAAATGAGAAAGGTGACAATTGTAAGTCACAAAGAAACTCTGGATAACAACTACACTAGCCAACACACATTTGCACACAAGACCACAGATGCTCTTACAGTAGGAGTGATTTGTATGTAGAATTCGAATCTGCTTTTAGATTTTTTCTATCACATAATGTTTCCAAGTTAGAGGCTGCAATGTTTAGATAATGTGTAAGGAGAAGTGGCTGCAATGTTAAAGTATCCATATTTTGGGTCCGCGGTGAAATTTGTCAGTGATTTAAAACTCTGAATAATTTAAAAATCTTTCATTGAAAACCAAGAAATCTGTGTGTGCTAGAGAAATTGTATTACTGTATATACTCGTGTATAAATCGACCCCTAAAAGTGGAAAGACTTGTGCTTAAGTTGAGGCAAAAAAAAAAAGGAAATTTTATGAACACTTGAGAGGAAAAAATTTTTTATATAACACAACTATTACAAGACTACAAGACTTCATTGTAGTCTCATATTCGTCATCCACATGTCTTCAGTCTCAGTTTCATCGGCCTCACTTTACTAATGCCACGTTTCAAAAATGAACGGTGAACCATTTCCCGCGGGATTGCTATTTTATGCATCTTTTATGCAGTCTACAACAAGTTTAATATCCGGCTTGGCCAAATTCCTGCCTTTAGTAACACGTGCTTTCTCAGAGCATATCTATTCTTGTCACATTTTCCTCACACGATCCTTAAATGGCTTATTTAGGCGCACATTAAATGGTTGTAAGATCGATGTGAGGTCACCAAGAATAACCGCTAAGGTTATTTTTGAAATTTTTGCCTCGTTCTTGATCTTATTTGTTGTGTGGGCCCTAAACATGTCCCATACTAACAATGACTTCTTCTTTAGTAACGCTCCTGGCAAACCACTTCTGGATACCTTCCTCATCCATCCAACCTTTCTTGTGGGTGCAGATGTTACATTTCGCAGTGAAAACTCCGCTTATAAGAGCCCTCTGCTTTTAAGAACTTTCATCAACTCTGACTTTTCCCTAGTCTCCCCCGCGCGGGGGCCCCCACAAACCAACTTATTCATGAGAATGTACTCTAAGTAAAAAGGGGGCAGAACAAATACTAACAAAATCACCCACTTTCATTCTGTGAACAAGAAAAATTTTAAATTTTGTTGGCCAGTGCTTTCTGTAACACAATGGAATGAGGACAATAAAAAAGTTTTTGACTAAAATAACTATTTTTGAGGAAATTGCATTTTAGGTAATTTCTCTGAAAAACCATGTAGCTATGTATTGCTACAGAACAGCTGATTTCAATATTTTTCACCTGTGATCATAAAGTTCGATGAATGGTCCACTCCCACATGTGTGAACAAAACTTTGTACGTTTAAAGAACAACACTTGTTAAAAAAGCCATAAGTCATGCAGTTGTAACATGCGATTATCTTGTGAACCACTTGTTTCTTGGGGCAGTTACATTATGCAATTTCAAAATTTTGAAGAATGGATTAGCGAACAAATTTGGGACACGCTATCCAAAACAAGCGACATAGAATGTTGTTTGCAGGGAATGTGTTGAGTCATGACTATGCTCAGCCTCATGCAGTTGTAGCAACACTACAAGAATTGCATTGTTTTGAAGTGGGACGTTTTTGACCATCCCCCTTACAGTCCTGACTTGGCACCTAGTGATTTTCACCTTTTCCCAAAAATAAAGAGGTTTCTCAGGGGAACATACTTCCAACGTGATGAAGCGCTTAAAGAACCAATAACCAATCATTGGCAGTAGACGAATATGACATTGGCATAGAAAAACTTGTCTCTTTATGAGAAGTGCTTTAATAACAATAGTGGTTATGTAGAAAAGTAGTGTTAGGTTTAGTATTGTTGCAAATGAAGGTTTGTTTTGATATCTTTTGTTTTTTGTTGAGATGCACCCGATCCTTCTTCACCTTCTGAACGACCCTTATATTTATGGTTGAATGCTTTGAATAAAATATTGTCAAGTTGGTTGGAGCCTTCCATTGTTAGTCTGATGCATAAATTATATATGCTGCTTACTTTCTTCACAGGATTATGGCATGATGCTATGCAAAAATACAAATTTGCTTTTCTAAATTAAACTGTATCACCAGCATGATAATACAAGACCAGTTTTTGTTTTTATCAGTTTTGAGATGTGGATTAATTGGTTGCACTGAGATATCAAACATTAAAATATCTTATAGAAGCAAAAATTCTATATGCTGCTCTGAATAATTTTACAGTTTTTGTTGTAAATAAGTCTTCCATTTTTAACTGAATTGCTTCAGTGGATATGCAATTATGAACAATATATAAATTCTTGAATGAAACGTGTGATATGAACATATAACTTCCTTAATTTAATGTAAAAATTAATTAAATAAAATTTAAAAATTAAAAAAAAAATTATAATGGTGGGTAAAATTCTTTTTTTTTTTTTTTTTTTTTTCCCCCCCCCAACAATTTTGGGTTAGGTGAATCCAACTTTTTAAGTCTAGATGATGTCCAAATTGATGTGACTTTTCCTGATGATTTTCCACTGATTTAATTTTCAGTTTTTTTTAAATAATAATGAAACAATAATCAACCCAATAAAAAGTTTGAAATAACAAGAAATTAATTCTCCCAAGAAAGGTATAGGAAAATAGCGGAAGCCCTGAGTTCGTCTGTTTTTACCCCTTCATCTGCACTTTTTAACCCCCCAATTTTTTTTATTTATTTATTTTTTTTTTTAATATCAAAAAATTGATTTTCTCAAACATAGTATTCAGAAAATATAAAAGAACCCTATCTTCTTTCCTTCTCATCATTTTCGATCGAATGATATATCGCATTCCATATTTGCCATCCCCACAACTCTGATTCCACTGGGACAATTTGGCCTAAACTTCTTAGTAATGTAGATTTTCTCTAGAGGAACCTTCATATTGAATTTCACTCCTTTACATACCTAATACCACATAGATAACTTGGTCCCCTGTAATTCCAACCCCAGCAGGCCAATCAAAGCCAAACAAAATAGTGAAGGTACACTTACCCTTCACCTCAAAAAAAATTTCGAAATTTAATCTTCTTTCTCAAAAAATGCAGAAATTATGAAGGGGATGAACGGACGGACGGACATTGTAAAACCAATGAGTAGCTCCATTCTTCCGCTACTTAATAATTTAAATTAATAATGTGAAAGAAGGTTGACATTGAAAATAAGTAACAATGGAGATGCAGTAATACCGTAAAAGCTCATTTAATCGCCGGTCTCGATTAAACGCCAGGGAAAAAAAAATTTTTTTTGCAAATAAACACCAGATGAAAAAGGATTCCCCTGCCCCTGTGTATGGGGAGTTGTTGAACATTTGGCGATTGGCTATTATATTACGGTAAACTAGTATTAAATTTTATATTTAAGTGCGGTAAAAATAAATAATAATTTTAAAACTGCGGTAGTTGCATATAAAGGCCAGTCTTGATTAAACGCTGGGGTGTTTGAGCATTTACGGTAAATAATAAAAGAGGGCAGAAGTGAATTGCAGTAAAACCTGTCTATAACGATCACACACAGGACCAAGCAAAAGTGGTCATTATATACATGGTTCAATCTAAAAAATTAGAAATCAACAGTTTAATTAAAAACAGATATGTTTATTTCTTCATAAAAGAACCTTACTTTGCTTTCATTTTCTTATTTTCCTGCTTGAAAATGTTTTTCGAGCACATCCAGGGTATTTTCATAAAGCCTTTCTAGTCGCTAACAGGTCATATGGTACGGTTGAACCGTTCCCGAGCGGGCGATTTTGTCCTTCTCTGCTTTTAGGCAGTTTTGATGATGTTTATTCGAAACTGAAACTTCTTCATTAGAACTCTGCAATTACGATTAAAAATATTTGATTATCCAGACAGCTGAAGATTGATTTTATTGAATTTTGTCTGCCATTTTGATTCCATTCGACCAGGTAGAGCCCAGACTTGGACTGGTCACAACAATAAGCGAAGCGCTTGTTATTTTTAGACATGATTTTCGACTGGTGGGAGTTTATGGAAACACCCTCAGTGATTTTAGAGCAACATTTTTCTTCCTCAAAGACAGACCTGGCACAGTAAACAGTATCAATAGGCTAAAAGAACCAGTGGTTGCGTTTTTATATCTCTTAACTATGATTGGTTGATTAGCGAACAGTGTAGTAATATAGTTGGCGCTTTGGTAGCACCTAACTGGTTGCATGAGTGGTCGTTATAGACAGTTTTTTTAGTATAGGTGGTTGCTGGTTGCATTAGACAGGTAGTCATTACACTAACAGATTTCCCATGTAACTTTCTGCGGGATCAAGCAAAAGTGATCGTTAAGCTCAGGTGGTCATTAGCAAAGGTTTTACTGTAGTTATTTTAATTGTTTGTTTTTATCACTTGCCATTTTTTTTTATTAATTTCATGGTTTCGTTTGACCATATTTTTTGTTCTATTTATATGTTAAGCTTCTTTTTTAAAATAACTAATTCATCATACTTTACTTCAACTTAAATACACTAAGAATAAATGTCTGAAATCGGATCCATCATTTTGACTTACCCTATATTTCAACGTCATAATCAGTAAAAAATTACTTATTTTGGATTTCACCTTAAAAATCTTCTGTTCTAAAAATTGGATCATCAGTGGAAAATCATCAGGAAAACTCACTCAAAATAATTACTCTTCTACCTTTTGCTTGCATGACAATGAGATGGTCAAGAAATGCTTGCAAAACAAAGTCTTTGTTTGATTTCATATCTCTTCCTCCTGTTCATCCAAGAGGTGTTGAATAGGTTCAAGATCGGCTCTGAGCAAGTTGGAACAATTCCACCTTATTTTCAGGAAATCATTCCTAGATGCAGTGTGTATTGATGTACTCTGTTAATGGTCTTTGACAGAATAACCAATATCCTGAATTCCTTCCACAAAAGACAACCCAATGCCATTATTGGAGCATCTGCTAAACTTAACAGTTTGAAGAACACAATCTGAGAAAAAACATTTCTCAGTTCATACCAATCCTTTTTATTGAAATTGTGAAATGTGTGACACCTCACTCTAAAAACCAGCATTTCAACTATTTATAATGTGGGAGACTTACCAATTCAAATGATGCTTTGTGTTCTTTATAACGAATGTAGCTTATGTATTTATTGCTGCTCTACCATATTAATTCATTATGTAATTGGCTGCAGATATTTATAGTACTAACTGAGCCACCAGATGCATTTTTTTACTTTAGTCACAGGCTTCCTGAAGTTTTATTGCTGTATTTGCACAGTCTTGCTTTTGTCTCTTCACAAAAGTTCTTATAGTTTATTTTGGTATGCCTTTATTTTTTTTAGCTGCATACAAAAATTGCATAAATGACATTCTATAACCAGCTCATGCTGAATGCTATATCTTGGTTATATACGAGGGGAGTTCAATAAGTAATGCAACACATTTTTTTCTGAAAAAGGGGGTTGTTTTATTCAGCATTCAAATACACCATGTTATTTCCCAATCTTTTAGCTACACAATACTATTTTTCAACGTAATCTCCATTCAGTGCTACGGCTTTACGCCACCTTGAAGTGAGGGCCTGTATACCTGCACGGTACCATTCCACTGGTTGATGTCTGAGCCAACGTCGTGCTGCATCAATAACTGCTTCATCATCCACGTAGTGCATCCCACGGATTGCATTCTTCATTGGGCCAAACAGATGAAAATCCGTCGATCTGCTCGAATGAGAGTATTCACATGTTCCGACATTGCAGGAGTCAGAGCTGTGCACGGCCGGCCAGCTCGTGGGAGATCAGACAGTTTTGCTTGACCTTGCGGCGATGATGACACACGCTTTGCCCAACGACTCACCGTGCTTTTGTCCACTGCCAGATCACCGTAGACATTCTGCAAGTGCCTATGAATATCTGAGATGCCCTGGTTTTCCGCCAAAAGAAACTCAATCACTGCCCGTTGTTTGGAACACCTCCATTGTAGACGCCATTTTAACAGCTCACTATAGCGCTGTCACATATCGGACGTCAATGAAACTTTGAGACGAAGCGGAAATGTTTGAAAATGTTCCACAAGAAATGTCCAGTTTTTTCAACCAAAATTGGCCGAGAAAAAAAATGTGTTGCATTACTTATTGAACTCCCCTCGTATTTAACTCTCACTTTGGATTGGGCCAAAACTATGGAAACACTATATCATTTGCAGGTGTGAAATTGATAGGTTTTGAGTTGAAAGTGGAAGTGATATAATATTCTTTTGTTTCTTCTATGTGATTAGAAACCTAGCCAACTGGTGGGAACCTGAATTTCTTCATTCACAATATGCATTTCTAGTAGTGATAAAAAATGTCAGAGCTTATGGAGTTTCAATGCTAGCAAATTATTGGTGCTTCTTTTTGCATTAAGAGGAGATGTAAAATTATCTTTCCACCTGTGCACTCGCCTCCCTTATCAGAAACCTATCATCTGAACTCAATATCCTACCATCAATAGCCAATGATAAAAGAAATTTCTTTCTTTCCACTTAGGAATATCTTGTTTGCTGAATTCCATTAAATCTTCTTGAAAATGGTTTAAAATCAAAAAGTGTTATAAGATTTGTGTATTAAAATGTATTATTGAAGAAGTTAAAATAAGATTTATTTATTGTTCACATATATAGTGTGTCTGGAAAGTAACTAGGCATTGAAAAATGCGTATAAATACTATATTTACGACGCTAAATTATTGAAATAAATATCATGTCTGCACTATTATATGGGAATACGGATGCATAGTTTAAAATTCAATGTAGACACCTGTGGCGTCAACCAATTTCCCCAAACGGCTGGGAATGGAATACACAGTCTTCTGGAGGAAGTTGCGTGGGACATTGGCAACACGTCCTAGAAAGAGAAAGCCTTTGCATGGAATTGTGTTATCACCAATGTCAAAACCTTCTTTCTACGAGGTGTTGACATTGGTGATAACGTCCTGAATATGTGTTTCCAATTCTTCCAGTGTACAAGGTTTCATCCGTTACACCTCGTCTTTTGCCCAGCCCATAAAAAGAAGTCACCAGGTGTCAGGTTTGGACTTCTTGCAGGCCTTCATAAGATCTGCATCTCCTCAGCCAATGTCTTGGAAACTTCTCATCCAATCATGCCTGCACGACATTTGAAAAGAAATAATGTCGAAGATGTTTTCCTATCCAAATGCCATGGGCCAAACATAATCCTCAAGCATCTGACGGTAGCCTTCCACGGCCATTGTCACACAGGATAAATGGCCCAATGACATTTGTAACCATCATTTAACACCACATGGTCACTTTTAGACGAGACTGCACCTTCTCCTCCCTCATATTGGGATCTTGTGCGGCCCAATAATGGCAATTGTGTCAATTGACAGAACCTCCCACATGAAATAGAGCCTGCTCACTCCAGATGATATTGTGAAACAATTGAGGCCAATCTTTGTACCAACCGAGCATTGACTCCCCATAATGCATTATGCAATCACAATCTTCTGTTGTCAGCTGCTGCATGTGATGGGCTTTCCACGCTCGGTAATTCAGTTCTTTATGCAACAGCTGCCAAACTGTATCTTGTGAGTCCGCTTTCACAAGCTGCCTAACATGTTGATTTCAACAGGCTATGATCAGACATTTCCCACACATTTGCCACATTATCCTCAGACCGAGATGTGGATGGACAACCAGGTCTTCCTGCATCCTTTACCAAACCTGTGACAGTTTTTTATTGTCTCTGGACAAATTGTGGCATTCCTTTCCTTCACAATTCGTCCAGACAATATCTCTATCTCTGACTTTCACTCTTCATAGCTTGGAGCAATCTGCGCTCGCTCATTTCGGCCATCTTTACTATTGTTGGGTGTACCCCCCTCTCATGACCACCTTCTATACTATAGACGCATGAAAATTGAAAGCTTATTGAATGATCTGTATGTACATAGTTTTCATAATGATTCCATCGATATTAAACATTCTACAGCCATTTAGTAACACCTGCTTACTTTCCAGCCACCCTGTACAGTTATTGCATAGGTCATTAAAAAATTCGATGTCATTATCGGAATGCTGATACTATCAGTTTTCAGATTTGTATAATATGCTTGGATGCAGTGGGAAATACAGTAAAATCTTTTCTTGTATTGTATTTTTTAAAGAGATTTAAATATTACACTGCTTTGAGGAGCATGAACACATACGGGTACATTATCTTTTCATTTTAAAAAAATCTTGCTTCACATACAAGCGAATTAGAACAGAAATCTTGAACAATGTACAGTTTGATAAAGTAATACGAGGGCGATTCAATAAGTAAGTTACGAATTGTGATTGACAAGAAATGAATTGAGATAATGACATACAAACAACATTTATTTTTCGACATAATCTCCATACAAATTTAAGCACTTGTCCCACCGTTTCACAAGTCCCTGGAAACCTGTGGTGTAAAATTCTTTTGGTTGCTGTTGGAGCCACGCGCGCACTGCTCTTTCAACTGCTTCATTGTCAGGAAAGCATTCTCCCGAAAGATGTCTCAAAGGGCCAAACAAGTGGAAATCGCTCGGGGCGAGGTCCGGGCTGTAAGGTGGATGTTGGAGACCTCCCACTTGAATGACTTCAGAGTCGTGGTCTGATTGGCATTATGAGGACTGGCATTGTCATGCAGCAGCAACACCCCTTTATTGAGGAGGCCTGGTCGTCTCCGACGAATGGCAGCACGAAGTTTTGCCAGAATCGTGCTGTATGAGGCAGACGTAACTGTGTGGCCATGTTGTTGGAATTTGGTGAGCAATACGCCTTGGTAATCCCAGAACACCGGATATCCTTCCTTATGGATATCCTTTGCTTCCATATGTTTTGCCCACAAAAAAACGCACAACGGTACGCTGTTCTGTTGTACTCAAGGGCACCACCATCTTGGACAGTCATGCGCAGAACGATCGTTGTGCGTCACAATAAAACTAGATAGTGCTGCTATCTAGCGGTGACAGTTTCCCGCACTTAATTAAAAAATGAAGGACACAACTTCAATTTGTAACTTACTTATTGAATTACCATAAGTTTAAAAACAGTTTTCATTATTCTGTTAAGTTTTCATTTGTAAGTACTGTATTCATATTCACTAGTTTAAGGCTTTATTCTGGGAGTTCTTGTAAATTTTGACTATATGGTTTCACCTTCTAATTCCATGAGAATAGATCTAGCTCTCAAAAATTATTTCAAGTAAATTATTTCACATTGTGTTCGGTAAGCTTCTGTTTATAATTTAAAAAGAATGAAGCAGTATTTGATGTGTAGGTGGAGGTGGGTGTTTTTGAGTGATAATCATTGTATTAGAATGTTCGGTTAAAATATTAAATGTCTTTAAATATATTTTAAACTGCATTTTCTTTTATGTTCTCGGATTTACAAAGGTTTAATAACAATGAATTTGAATTAATTTAAGCTACTGTATATGTTTTTCTTAATTTTCTTTTTTTAAATTTAAAATGATAAATAACTGATTTTTTTCAAAAATGTAAACATGTTTCCTTGGTATTTTTAAATATATTCAAATGGCTGATATAGAGAGTCATCTTTGTGCAGAAAGAGCAAGGATCCATTGGTCATTTAGAACTAAAAAAATTTGCTGATTATTATGTCACCACTAAATGAGCCATTTCCTGCTTCAATTGATTAAATCAAAATGAGCTTTTTCTTAGCCAGACAGTTTGGGATTCCTGTTCCAAAGAGGATACGAAGGATTTTATAGAGATAGTGAGTATATGCACAGAACAAGTAATTTTGTGCTTCTATTCTTTTTGCAGAATTACTATGCAATGGCTCTTCCTAAGTTTTCAATATTTGTAGCTTCAGCAAATGAACTGGAGCAATTTTTGCTGAATGGAAGCATGTTGAAGCTGCCAGGCCAATGAAAAGCTTTTTAATCCAAATATTCTTTATAAAAATACAAAATGCTTCCCACAACTGCTTGTCCTCGTCCAAGGGAAATTGTTAAACGGACTGATTCTACTGACTCTACAGGGTCAGATTGTTGTCCTTGTGATGATTGTTTGCTTGGGATTACTGATATTTTGTTCACCTTCACTTCACAGAATGGAGATTATGAATCTGTGAAACAACTAAAAAAGGTAAAGAAACAAGAGTAATAATTATAATAAATTAACTTTAGATAATTACTTTTGAAACTGGTTCTACCTATTAAAGATTAATTGGCTTAAATATCTAGTCTTTACCATCTTAATCTTAAGTTAGGCACCAAAGTAATAGAAATTCCTAAATTTTTACTTTTTGGGTTATTAAATAAAAACATGAGATAAAATTGTTAGTATATCACTGCAGCGCTAATTTGCCTATTTTTATTTTCTAAATTTCAAATAAATTCACGTTTCATAAACTTGCACTTGAAATTCTGCTCTACTGTATTGTATTCCTTAAAGTTGTTTTCCTTTGCCCTTTATTTCATAGAGAATGAATTCATTGGAATAGCATTTATTTTTTTACTTTTGATTTTCACATGATTTTATATTCGGTTCTCAAAGATGTATTTCCTATTGATCATTTTTAATTACAGCTTTTTCGAAGCTAAATAACACATGTTTGAATCACTATAACTCTATTCTTTAATTGTTTAACGGATTAAGCAAAACACTTAGGGCTATTTTCACAACCTTTAACATTGTTAGTATTTTGATTTAATGCGGCCGGCAACAATGAAACGCTTTTATCAATTCATTCGTCACTCTCTCCATTAAAATAGCATTTTTTTACAATCAAGGCGACGTTCTTCCCATTCAGATAACAATGAACATTACTCACGTTAACTCGTGCGGTTTTCAAATTAAGGCTTTTACTGCTCAAGAAAACTTCATTGTTTTCATTCCAAACGGATTTTTCCTAAAAATAACACTTTTAATCATACATTTGACTTATTCGTCGTTGAATTTAGTAGTGTTACCACTCATTTAACACATTTACGAATGAAAAATGAGTCAAGTAGGGTCTATTCAATTTGATTGTGATTCGATGATAGTCACAGATGATTTGGTTAGCTTCGGCGAGAGTGAAATCAATAATCCAGCACGTCAAAATAGAGTTGAGCCTGTTCTAGATGGTGTTCTTAGTGAACCCACTAATGAAGGTGATGCTATTGGTACACAAGTTATGCAGCGAAAGAGGAGTGGGAGAAAAAACGCCATCTTAGTGACACTGATCGCGAACGGGTGATTGATTTGCTGTTCAACTGTAACAAGACAGAGTCAGAAGTAGCGATTTTATTGGGGATTAAGAAAAATACTGTTCATTCAATCGGTTGGACTTTCAGAAAAGATAGTAGAATTGAGAAGAAACCCAAAGGGGAGGAAAAAAACAACTCCTTAATGAAACTCAAATCGATGCTATAATCGCCTATGTGGAAAATCTGCCAGATGTTACATTTAAGCAAATACGAGAATACATTCACCTAAATACAGACATGTTTGGTGTTCGGGACAAGCTGATCTCCATTTCTATTATCGACCGTTATTTACAAAGGAGAAAAATCACAGTGAAGACTACATTACATTACTGTTTCGTTAATAATATAGTTTATATGACCGAGAAATATGTTTAATTCATTATTAAACAGAGTTAAATCAATTGACTGAAAGCGTTATTTCATTCCATGCAGTAGGTTAAATAATTGTTATAGCGTTATTTTATATGGGAATTAGTAATCTTCATTGTGAAAACGTTTTTACGAATGAGAAAAGATTTTTTTAATTGAGTTTAATTGTTGCCATCACAGTTTCGTTCAATAATGGGATATTTGAATTCATTGACGATTTCGCTATTCCTAATGAGAAAAGCATTAATCCAGCTGACTACATTGTTAAATTTCATTGTGATTGTGTTATCAAGCTTCGAAAAAGCGGTAATTAAATATGCATTATTTTCTTCTTAATACTTGCTACATCTCACTAATATATTACATACCATGGTCAAAAAGTCCATACCCCTCAAATTTCTTGATATCTACTGTGGAATTTAAAAATCTGTTAATGCCATCAAGTAGGAAGTTGTGGGTGGCTTCTGTCGGTGACCTTCTGATGTACTGATTATGCAAATTAGGATATATACTGCAGAAAGTTTTTTTCTTAAACCGTAATAGATAGGGACTGATTTCTAATTAAAACTTGTTCTGCATTCATAATCAGATGAATAGTTCACTCAAAAATTAAACTGAATCATTTCTACATGGAAATATTTCTACTCATACACGCTAATGTTTGCTGACACTCTAAATCAGATTTTACTCCATCTAACATCGTGCTCAACTTATTTTGGGATTGGTGGAAGACATTTTAAGCACCCGAGTAGCCTCTATGTTTCAATTTTGTTACTTTTTTTATTATTGTGTTTGTATTTGAATGCGGAATAAATTTGTGATTGGAAATTAGCTCCTATCTGTTATGTTTCATGAGATAAATTTTTGTATAAGACTTAATCTGCATAATGAGGTTATCGCAAGGTCCTTAACAGATAGCCCACTCATATTTGTTGGCATTAACAGATTTTTATGATAGTTATCAAGTAATTTTGAGGGGAATAGACTTTTCGACCACCCTATATTAAACGGAACTCGAAAAAAAGCAAATGCTCACATCTTTTACCATCTCTAACAATGTTAACGTTCTTCTTAAGCACTGAAGATGGTTTCAGGATAGGGATGTTAAAAGTGTATTTTAAGTAGATTACTTTGTATTAGAATACACGTTTTCATTCAGTTATTATTCAATTTTTTATATAGAAACTTATCTTACAGTGTTTAAATTAAATACAGAAATTTAATATTACTAAATTAGAGTTCACATATCATGGTGCAGTATTAGAGCTATTGTAGTCCCATATTACATAGTCATTCCTCTGTATCTATGGGGATTGATTCTAAGATCTACTGCAGATACCAAAATCCATTGATATTCAAATTCCTTATAAAAATGTAGTATTTCCATATAATCTGTAGCATTCTCCTGTAAATTTTTATTCAGGAATCTGAACTAGTAATACATGTGAGGAACATTCTGTAAGCAGATTGCATTTTCAGAGCAATTCAATTTTTTTTTTTTTTTTTTATTCATAAACAACGTACACTCATAGTAGCAACTTACAGCTCAAAGCAAGTGTTCAAAGTGCTGATCTCTAGTCTCGATACATGCATTACAATGGCACATGAAATTTTGCCGCACTCTTTCAAAAATCCCTGATGTCTGTTGTACAAGTATATAAGATTCTAATTGGGTTTAATACATCAATGACTTAATGTGCTCTCATAGGAAACCATCCAGACTGAGATTCGGCAGTCATGTTGGCAATGGTAAAGGACCTCCCCTTCCAATCCAGTGATTAGGGAATCAGTTGCATTCACATCTATTTGTGGACAGCAAAAGGTAGAGTGTTCAACATCTCTGAGAGCACTTAACAAATGAACATGGTCCATGGCAGGAGATAATGTCCTATTAGGTGATCTTGTAAAATTCCAGCCCACAAGTTGATACAGAATCGTTGCTGGTGACCAGCTTGTGGAGTGTCATTCAAGATCTTTTGGCACCGGAAATGTGCATTTCCGACTATTACAGTCTACACCATCCGTAAAATTTTGATTCTAAAGATTTGAAACATTTTATATAAATATATGTATACATGTTTGAAAAAATAAGTTATCAATGCTTAAACAGTACTGGAGAGAGACTGAAGGTTTGTGAATTGGCAAGTATGCGTACATAACATTTCATTTGTGTGATGAATTCAGTATCGTGTGCTGCAGATGGCAAATTTATGTTTTGCTTTTTTGAAACCTCGTGGATTGTTTTAGTTTCCCAAAGTATTTTGATATGAATCTGCAGCTACAGGAGTACATGGATTCAGAGGGCTGGCTGACTGTATGTGCTTTTTATTTAAATTTCAAATCACTGTTAGTTTCAAAACTAAAAGAAATTTTTAAATCTATGATCAACAAATTAATTGAACTTTTAAATAACAATCGTTCAGTAAGGGGTCCATAGTCATCCTTGATAAAGCCGGGAATAAATGGCGAAACTAGTCGGAAACTCTGTTCTCCCTTTGTTGTGTTGTAAAGTCTCTACCAATTTTATTTTAAATCACAACCTTTGCAGAAAGATGTTGGATAATTCTTGGATATTTAATTGAAAGGAGTTTTCCAGAAGAGATAGTTTTTTTTTTTTATCATTATGCTTTCAGAGGTTTAGTTTTCAATGTTAGGAATTGTTCTTAATCAACTTCACTGTGCTGTTTTTAATTAACTTCCTAGACAATAAGGCAAGCATATTGTTTTGTGTTGTATAGCTTTCTTTACTGTGAAGAGATGAGCATGTGCAAGAGTGAGCAATTATTGAAAAACTGGATGGGCCACGCTTAGAATTTCTCAGTCTTGTAATGTTGCATGACTAAAAAATATCATAGTCATATAGAATTACTTTCAAAGAAGTAATCAAAGTTTTAATTTTACTTTAACCTGATCACTATTCCTTCACTAAGTTATGAGACTATTCCCTATCCCGTGTAGGGTGGTTCGTTTGGGATAGGTGATTCGTTTTCTTTTTTCTCCTTAAATCCTTTGTAGGGAATGGCAGCAAAGAGTGTAATTAGATTCAATTGAAAAAATTTCAAATATAGAAATTCCAGTAGTAGAAATAATGAAACCTCTTGTTTATAGAAAATAGATTTTACTTCTTAAATGTATACCCTATTCCAAAAGCATTTTCACATAAATGAAATGATGTTCGGTGTCCTTGCAATACATCAAGCCAGTAAAACTAATCTGCTTTAAGCCAGTAAAATTAAACTAATAATCTAGGCCTACCAACGCACACTGCATCCCGGTGTCATTTGATTGTTCAATGCAGTATTGTAAGTAAACGGAACTGCGGGGACCCCATGTTCATATGACAAAAAGTACTTCTAAGGACCTCTTCTATCATCTCCCAAAAAATCTGTACTCAATTCAAAAACACCCTGTATAAAATCAGGGGTCTTCAAATTTTTATGACCATCAGCCCTTTTTAGAATTTTTTGAGGTTCTGTTGACTCCCTCTATTTTGCTATTAGATAACTATAAAACTATAATAGGATAAGGAAAAAGAAATGCTTATATTTTTTTAGATTGTTTAATGAATGAATGAATGAATGAATGAATAATTATGCTAAATAACTGAACTATACCTTGTCTAGTGAAAACTCAATAGGGCGAGTCACAGAGTTCTGAATTAGCCAGTCGGAGAAAGATTTCATTATATGATTGATTATGCATAGCCTACATCCTATAAATTGGAGTGTTTTAATGCGTCGTTGTCCACTAATAATTATTTATTATATTCAAATAAGTTGTCCACTAATTATTAGTAATTAGTAATTAACTTTTTTCATTGAATCCCAGTTGACCTTGAGCCCCAGTCGACGCCTAACAATGTCATATAAACCTCTGGGGTCAATATCAGTAATTATGGGGACGCTTGATATACAGCTTTTTGCGATTGGTAAAATGTAGTTTGCAATTGCAAACTACATTTTACCAGTTGCAAATTACATTTTACCAATTGCAAATTACATTTTACCAATTGCAAACTACATTTTACCAATTGCAAAAAGCTGTAAATAAAACTACTTTTGGTCTTAATTTTTTTTTTCTTTTTGCTTTTGAAGAATATAGATTCTTGACTTTAGAATAGCATTAAAATTTACCTGAGTGTTTATTTAAGATCTGTGTATAATACAGTATATACGAAATCCAAAGGGATAAGATTTTATTTCGTAATATCCGAAATTCATACTATCTGAAGAGTGTGTATGTTGTGTGTAAATTTATAATATAATAATCTAATTATTTACAAAAAAAATCAAGAATATTGATTGTTTGCCTACTTATCAAATTCTTATTATAAAATCACAACAGGATATTTGCCTGTGATCAATATGGTTCCTCATGTGATTCCTTACAGTGATTCATTACTTGTACTGTACTAGCCATTCGTTCTTGAGGAATATCCATCAGTCTTAACTCTTTGAGTACAAAGACCATAAGGCTTAACAGTATTGATTGATTAATATTTTAAGTAAAATTTCTTTGAATTAACAAACTGAATTGTACTTTTCTCAAAATTTTATTAAAAATATTTTGTATTTTTCCAAAGTTTACATGAAAACATTTAGTTTAAAAACATTTACATCTAAAATCTACTGATTAGGTTAGGGCAGGAAATAATTTCATATTATAAGCGTTTTCATGTTTTCATATTAAATGGATTGTACTGTACATGTACAAGGTGTGGCAGTTAAACATCCAGACAGAGCTAGCTGCGTCAAATGTAAATAAAAATTCAACGTGTCAAACTATACGAGTCGCCTATCGCACTACAGCTGCATAGATTTTTTTTTAGTAGCATAATGGATTTGTGTTCAGAATGTATTATAGCGATTCATGTGAACAAGTATTGTTGAGAAAAAAATATAGAACGACGGGCTTGCATTAAATTCTGCCTAAAATTGGCTAAATCAACTACGGAAACACGGAAACACACCAGATGTTGAAAACTGCCTACAGGAATGATGCCCTATCTTGAGCAAATACATTCGAGTAGTTTGGTCGTTTGTGTGATCGCTATGAAGACCTTTTAGATGACCCACGCCTGGAAGACCAGTTTCTGTCCAAATGCCAGAAACCACCGAGAAACTCAGGAAAATCGTCACTGCTAACTGCCGAATCACAATTCGTATGCTTACAGATGAATTGAGCTGCAACAAGAAGACAATTCATCGGATTCTAACAGAAGAAGCAATTTCTGGCCACACACCACAGAGCTCAATCATCCTCCCTGTTCTCCGATTTGGCCCCTCCAGAGTTTTTCCTGCTTCCACGGATGAAAAACACTATGAAAGGTACCCGATTTCAAGAAGTTTCCGATATTGAGAAAGCTGTTTTTACAAACTTGTACAAAAGTGCTCGAAAGTGTATTGTGTCCGGTAGAGATTATTTTGAATCTTATTAAACGAATTTTCATTTGGACTTCCCGTTTGTATTTGTCTTAATCTAGGTATTTAATTGCCACACCTTGTAGAATGTGTCCCAAAAGAAATTTTCGATTTGATTGGCTCACTGCATGAACGCAACGCACCAATGAAATGCGGGAGGGATTTCAACTGGTATAACGGCTTTTGGGAATTCAGTTCCCCTGGAGTGTTTTAACAGAGTAGTTTTCAACATTCAACAATATTCTATTCTCGGATGAGGCACATTTCCATCTAAATTGCCATGTAAACAAACAGAACTGCCGTTACTGGAACGCTATGACCCTAAACGCAAGCATGAGAAACCACTTTTTACATAAAAAGCGACTATGGGCTGCAATATCAGCATGAGTAATAATTGGCCCCTACTTTTCAAAGATGAAAGAGGACGCGTAATGACAGTTTAATTCTAGATCATTATGTGGAGATGCGTAACAAGTTCTTGATACCTGAACAGCAGAATTTTGTTGGTTATAACCAGAGAACATGTTCCAGGAGGATGGAGCAACATCTCACACTTCTCTACACATTTAATTTGTGAAATTTTCCCACAAAAATTAATCTCTAGTAGAGGAAACAAAAATTGGCCTGCATGCAGCCCTGATTTGAGTCTTATGGATTTTTTCTTATGGGGATATCTTAGATCAAGGGTATAAAGCAGCAATCAGAGGTCTTTGATTTAACTGAAAGAAGATACCCGTTATGAAAGGGTGGCCGTCTCTGAGAATACGTGTCGCGCAGTATTCAGAAATTTTGCTTCTCGTTTAGAAGACTGCCACGAGCGTGAAGGTTCTTTTAGGTGACATTATTTTTTAAAATAGTTTCCCGATGTCTGTATTTTAAGCATAATTAAAAGTTTTTTCAATAGATGTCTTCTTCGTTTTTTTTATAAACACCTTAGAAAGAAAATTTATTTTGGGACACCTTTATTTTAAAATATTAAACAAAATCTTAAACACTCTAAAGCATTCCCATCTCCAAAATCTTAAACATTTAGAGAAAGGCAGAACATTTATAGAGAAAATTCTAAAATTTACTTTTCATAAAAACCTACCAATATTTAAAAAAAAAAAAAGTTTTATTTTAAATTGTGAAATTTTAAGGGAAGATTGATCAAATATTGTAAATGTTAACTTTAAAACGGGATTAAAAATGCATGATAATATCTTTATAAATTTCTAAATAAACTGGTCCTGTATATTAATAAAGGATATATGGGGAAAAAAAAATGAAATAAATTTGTTAGCAAATAATCTTTAGGAAATAGAAATTTGGATGGGGAAGACAGATTCTACATTAAAATTTTTCATATGGCTGATACATGAGAATTTCTTTGTGTTCATGAAATACTCATAAATTTTACTATTTATATGAGAAGTAAATAAATAAATAAAAAGATTTATATAATTTTTTCTTTTCTTTATTTCTGTATAAACATTTGAAGTAAATATAACAGATTTGGGATTTTGTGAATATATTTATTTCTTAACAAAGGAAACTTCAAAGTTAATTTTCTTCCCTATGTTTGGAAATACTGCAGCAAATTATAATTTAGGAAAAAAGGCATCAAATAATTGAGGAAATCTTCCATATATCCAAGTAGAGACTTCCTCTCCTATCTTCATTCATTCATGTAGTAATCGTCCTTGAGATTTGAAATGCTTTCTATCAACAGATGGTGCCATGAACTTGATTAATATACATTATACAAGAACTTTTTGAAATTTTTTTTTTTTAATCTGTACCAGCTGAGGCAATCAAGATGGGGAAAATGTTGATTATATAAAAATGGCAGATGTGGCATTAGGAAGTATGTTCTTGTATAGGAGCACGTTGACTTGAGTTTCTGAAGAGATCTTTCTTTTTTTTTTTTTTTCTTATTATTTGCTTGGACTTTGACATTTAGTCTTTTGGCTTGTCATTACTTTTCTTTTCTCCTTACCTGAGCAGAAGGAAGTTAAATATTCTTCTTGCATTGCAGGTCAGAGAGCTAGTAAAAACAGTTGTTCACAAAATATTTGAGACTCCGCTGCATGTTTACTTTACTTTTATCTCTTTTCTTGAATGCTTTCCATGGCAGTGTTTTCTTTAGATTTGCTTCTCTTTCTCATATTTCATGGCAGTAGAAGTGGATAGAAATTTACATTTGTAAGTGCTCTTATTATTTATTTTTTTTTATTAAATTTGAAAAACATTTTCTGCTATTAGCAGCATTGTAAATTGCTTCTTAACTATCTGTCTGTAGGTATTTGAAAGTGTTGATATGTTATAATCAGCTTTATAAGCTGCAAGAAGATGAAATTGCTTTTCCTAAACTTCACACTTCTAACAGAATGAATTAGATGTAAAATTTTCTAATGAAGTCAAGTAGAAACAAATTCTGGCATGGAAAGATTCTGTGTCGTTCAAATAGTAGTCGTAGTGGTGTTATGGCAGTGGGTTACGAGGAGTATAGTAAAAACAACATTCTTTTAGCTGTGCCATCTTTAGACTACGGGGAAGCTAGTAGTGATGATCTTAGCAGTGATTGGGAAAATGAAGATTTACAAAAAGCACGCGTTAAGGTAATAACTTTAAAATTGTATGCTAGATATTTATGTGATAGCTGTAAATTATAAACCCCAATAATGCTTGTGTGAGAGTTTCAATTTGGTATAATTCTCCTGGAATTTCCATGTTTATATTTGTGTTTGTGGCATTATTTTTATTTCATTTTTTTTTTTAAATACAGAAAAAATTTAAATAGTAAGGATTTATTTTCTAGGTGTTTTATTTTTTAAATTAGTATTGATACATGGTTTCGAAAACACATATTTGCTTAGCACGGTATATGAATTTAAATGAAGGAAGAGCAATACGAATACTGCTTCTCTAATGACAACTTTTATTACTTTATCAATAAATAACATAAACAATTTCATAACTTTGTGATGATTCATAAAAATAAGCTTAAACTATTTTTTGTAGCATTGATTTTGGAAGGCAGTTCATAACTTAATTTTGAAAGGCCTAGGAATATATTTGTGAAAATTTAAATTTTTTCTAGGTCATGGATCATGACATTTTTCGTTTATTTCATTACATAATTGATTATAATCATCAAAATACTTGTTAAAATGAGTAAGAGAGAGAGAGAGAGAGATTAAAATGGGTTTTATTTATGATTTGGTTGAACAGATCATTTATAATGCAAACATGGGATTTTTTTTTTTAAACCCATAATAAATTCAAATTTATTTATTTATTTTTTTTTTCACGTGTGTGTATTTTCCAAGATGATTATATAATCATGGAATCCTGCTTAAAATTCGTTGCTGAAGATTCCAAGTTAAAAAGAAAAAATTCTCTCAATTACATATTTTAAGATTTTACGATATATATATGTAGCTTCCATGGTTGGAACTGGTTTAGTTTAGGTTCGGGAAGAATTGAGTCAAACCGTTTTGTTTTCTCATGAAATGTTATAAGACCGTTTTGTTTACATATGTGAGCTCTCTCACGTCATCTGCTAGTATTGTGATTGGCAGTAAATAATGCGGTGTTACAATTGTTGACTGTCTGCAGATATTACTGTATCAGTTAACATGTTGATCTATTATGTGTATGTTGATAACAAGCTGGTTATTTAAATTGTGATCTGCAAAGTTTTAGAAGAGAATTTTAGGAATGAACTTGCCTTATTAACATTATAGCACAGATTTTTGCTATCCTTAATCTGAATTATTTGGGACAAACAATTTTTGGAGTTTGGATTTTGGAATATATGATGGAATTTGAAGAAATTAAATTTTTTTTTAAATAAACTCCTTTTTATTCAGCACTAAGCATGAAAGAAACAAGAAAACATTTATTTAAATTATCATCATCAGAAGAGACATCAAAGTTGACAGACCAGAACTGGGTCCTCAAAGTTGGATGACCTTTTTTTTTATTTTTTATTTTTTTTTCCTTCTAATATTCTTGGAGTTTCACTTCCATTAACAAAGGTTTATATTTTAAAAGTTTTTTTTTTTGGCTTTGCTTTTTTAATATTTTTTCTTTTGATTTTGGATTATTCAGACTGCAGTTTTATATTTTAAATCTTAGGAATTGATGAGTGGTTTTTAATAGATAATAAAACTAAACTAGCAAATTTAAGTACAAGACTAGTTTCGATAAGCACAAAAGATCTGATAATAATTTCATAGAAATTGAGAATAAATCTTCCAACTAACATTAATTTCAGTCTACTTAATGATAAAATCTTCAATATAAATTCTCAAGGAAGGGTTTTTAGTTATCATTTGCTAGTACTAGTTTCCTTAATTCTTATGCCAAAAATGTCACTTAATAATATTAAATAAATAGTACTTTCTACATTCTTATCAGATTTAATCTTTTTTAATCTAAATTTTCTATTTTAAAAGATTAACCGTTCATTTTACATAAGTGATTCATAAAATAAATAATGAAATAAATTTCTGACAATTGATTAAATGTATACCGTAAATGAATGTTTTTGTTCGCTTCGGTCAGTTTTCTAGTCTGTTATTTCAAACTTCATAAAATTATGTGTAAATTTTTTAGCTGATTATACATTTCGGATCAGAATTTCTCATTTGGGAAATTGTTTGTAGATTTGAACTAGATGTATATTTTGCATCCCTTTACCTATACCAAAATTGGTATCATTAAAATCTATTGATCATAAAAATATATATCTCTAGTATATTCATAAAATCTTTATATAAAGAAATAAAGCAAACAACAAACATCTAGCCCTAAGGTTTATAAAATATTGAAACTGAGACATAAGGACTTAGCACTTTGATACAGTAATTCAAAATTAATTTAAAAAAAAAATATTGCGGTTGTGAAGCAGCATTTTTATTTAAAACAAGACAAAACACAACAAACAAGCAAACGTTTGAAAAATGTTACTAGTTTATTATGCATTATGTTAATAGTTTCAGCTTCATTAAAAGTGATGTTCTCCTAAAGGTCATTAATTGTGACATTTCCTGATGACAAGAGATTGCTTTTGTCTTTAGAATATTATTTGGAACGGGTGATCATTTCACATGAGAAGCAACATGGAAAACATAAATCTTCTTTTTCTGTGGGAAGAGATTTTCTTCATTATACTAGGATAAATTTTTCCTGCCACAGAAATGTTTCCTGCCACGGTCGGCCAGTTGTATCTGTTACCCGTGATTCTTTGCACAAAACATTTGGAGAGTTTTTGAATCATGGAGTAACTGCTAGATAAAACAGGACAACTTGAAAAATAGTTATGGCATAGAAAGTTAAAAGAATAGGGGAGAGAAAAAAAAAAAAGTGCAGAACTTAATTTAAGGACAAAAATGTCCCTTTTTTCTTTTCTTAATGTTTTCATATTTACTCCTTTTTTTTTTTTTTCCTAGATTAATTATCTTGTTATTAAATATGAAAATTTGATAAACTAACTTAATATGACCAATATTTTCATTAAAAAGTGAAATGTATTTTTAAAATACCTATTGCCCCTTTTCGTAACAAAATTTAACTTCTTTTTTCAAACTTTATTATTTTATTAGTACTTGCTGCTTGTTGATAGAAAATAACCATAATTTCCGGTTTATAATACGCATATTATGCAAAATAAAGTTTTAAAAAAATCATTAATGCATATTATAAAACATTGCATATAGTATTCAGATAATAAAACAATGAAAAGAATAAATGGGGCAAGAGGAGGGGGGGGGGTAGTTAAACAAACTTTATACCATTTATTATACTACATTACAGCACATTATACTAGATACCAGCACAAAAAAGGTGTTAGAAAGTTTTTGTCTATTACTGTTGTACAGCTTTGAACTGAATTCTGTGGTGACTCTCTGAACATCATTTTCGTGGTGCAGCAGGTCATCCTGAGTGGCCCTTCCTAGAATTGTGTACTGATCGGTTGTTTCAAAACATTTCACCAACCTGTAAAAACATGGAACAAAATTACTGTACGGTACAAAAAATCTGCATCAAAGGATGGTTCAATTTTGTCATCACAATTTGGCTTCAATTCTGTACTGCAATCTCGCCATGCAGTGGTCATTTCGGATGGTACAATGTTCAGAATTGCAATAGAACAGTATCACGAGGAAAATCATTTATGGCGTACGATTAAACCACAGTAGACAAAAACTTTCCAACTCCTTTTTTGTGCCACCCTGCACAATATCCAGTATATTTATTCATTATTTTCTCAATTTTTCTTCGTCAAAAGCTAATGCAAAAGTTAATTCGCGAAAACAAGATGGCGATGACTATTCTCTTAATACGTCAGTGTGATCTTATTTTGTTTATAGATAATAATTGAACAATATAATAATTTAATATTATGTAATATTAAATACCTAATGTAATATTGTATTATATAATGTAATTTAACTGTACAAATAATCCTTCAATTGCCTTCAGAGCCAGACCAATGTTTGTTGCTCTAGACAATTTTTTTTGGTCCTTTCTGCAGGCTAGGTATTTGAAAATCTGCTTTCTTCATTTTTTGTAATATCATAAACCCTCGTTTCCTTCTGTCCAGAGGAGAAAATAAGTAGTTTAGATATTGAATACATTCATAATTTATTTTCTTGTTCAAATATCCTTGAAATTATGCTGCCAGAAACAGGTGCTTTTGCCTTGGTTCAGGCCTTGTTGTCTTGAGATTTTACTTTTGTTTAGAATTGGTTTTCTAAGAAAAATTTAAGTTGTTGCTTGATGTTTGTCACTGAGAACCCATAATCTAAACTTTAGTGAACATCTTTTTTTTTTTGCTTGAAAATTTTTCTTGACCTCTTATCTTCTTAGCTTTTGTAGGATCAAGGCTATACTTTTGAGAATCCTGAGACACTTCTAGCATGCTTATTAAGATAAACAAATTTTCTGTTTTGGATATTCAGAGGCATTTTGATAACCTGAATGTTTATTTTTAGTAAGGGGATGTTAAATGCCAAAAGGATTATTATTAGTATTTTGTTATTGTTATGTATTATTTCTTAAATCCTTCCCAAAACTTAACTTTCATTAGTCCTACAATTTAAATATGTAGAACAAAGATAAAGCATATCCTTTAAAAATTGTAAAGCCTGGAATATTCTAGCAAAGCTACATTCAAGGTGTTCAAGAATTTTTTACTTAGTTTTCTAAAGGTTTTGCATGAAAGGTATTGGAAGTAGTAATGCTTAGTTGTGAATGTGACTCGTTACTTTTAAAATTGTACATTCCCATCAGATTTTAAACATAATTTTACAAAGTTCGAGGTAGATTTGAGGTTATCAAATTTAATGTTCATTTTAAATATAGATTTGGCATGCATGTTTACTAATACAGTATACACTTAAAGAACTATTTGGAATTAATATCATCATTATCAGTTTTGAGCCAGTTTATCCAGTTAGTTTTAATGAATCTTACTTTTGTTACATAATAATAGGGATCATCACAATTTCTAAGTTTTGAAGAAGCCATTTTAATCGAGTTTCTTAAACCAAACGTGCAAACACATAAAATTCTATGGACTATCTTCAGTTGATTTTTCTGATTTTTTTGAAGACGTATGATTTTTTTTTTTTTTCCAGTTACTGAACTTAGTATACTGAGCTACTATAAAATATTGAAATCTTCACTATTAAAAAATGTCTAAGGAAAAAAATTAAAGCAGTTTTTCTTTCTATAAGTAAAAGTTTAAAAAAACCATACTTAAATTTTCAGATTTCTAAATTTAAACTTTCCCTCTCAAATAAATCTCCTTAAATTTTGTTCTTCATCACTATTGTCTGTTATAAGCTATTTAAATTAATATCAGTTAAAGTAAGGTGACCAGATTTTTCCATTCGAAAATCATAATGGGACACAGAGTTAGGCGTGGATTCCACATGCATAAAAACACTGGCAGAAACCACAAAGCAGAAAATGTTCTGACATCACTTCCTGCTCTTCTTTCTGCCCGGCAGAAAATTCTCTTATCTTTGTAGGCTGTGACTCAATCCAACTTGAAAAAAACAACAGTTTTCTATCGGTCAGCAAGACGAAAGCAGGAACTGACGTCAAAACATTTTCTGCCTTGTGGTTTCTGCCGTTGTTTTTATGCATGTGGAATCCACGCCTTAGGGTATTTTTTTGTGTTTGTAAATATAATATATAATAAATATTTATTTTCAAATAATAAATAAAAAAACTACCATAAATTTCGATTGATGTGCCATGGATTATCCATTAAAAAAGTTTAAAAATTGGTGTTGTGGATTATTGGTCGTTGCAGATTAATTTTTGCAAACGGCAGCAATATGGGTGGGGGGGAAGTTGGTAACCATTTTGAATTTTCGTTACTTCAGAAAAGTCTGTGATAATAAAGGGTATTTATACGTTATATGCAGCAATGGGGAAAACCTCTTGCACCTAATCACAGCTGTTGTAACTTTTTATTTTTATTAAATTTTATATTTGTTTTAATACCACTGCTTATGCATATGTAAGTAATGTATTGAATTTTACATTATACATGATATGTATTATTATTAAAGTGCATATTTATTATTATTATTATTATTATTATTATTATTATTATTATTATTATTATTAAATGGTATTATTAAAGTGCATATTTATAGTGGGGGGGGGGGAGACTATCTTCTGTTTGTATTTCCGGCAAGGTCATTTTGTAATGTTTTATTTGTAATCATTTTGCCCGATGCGGATTATCAATCACAGAGACATATGAACTGAAAAATTACGGTAATTCAATATGATATTATTAGTATTTTAAAATTTTGCTTTCAGTTTTATAGCAATATTATAATATAACTTATCACAAGTCACTAGGACTAATAAAAATAATCGTGATGTGCAGTATTCCACTTTCCTCATTATCTGTGATGTCGCCGAACACTTGGTGAAAACAAACAAGTACTTTAGTGAAAACGTACCACTTCGGGTGTGTACGTATGAATGGTCCAATGAGTGACGTTGAGAAAGAGAAACGAGGCTTCCAGTCTAGGGGGATCTGAGAGAGGCTGAAGGAGTTGATCTCCGTGTGAGGAATGTGAAGGAGGAAATTTTATATAAATCGGAACAGCTGGGACAAAATAACCGAAATTGGGACAAATAAGCATCCTAATTTGCCTTTTAAAAATAATCGGGACTGTCCCAGAAAAATCGGGATGTCTGGTCACCTTAGTTAAAGGTATCATAGCAAACAAAATGAATTCATCATATCGCATGTAATTTAAAAGCTTAAAAGTCATTTATGTTAAAAAAATATATAGGGAATTTGAAAAAATTTTCTAGTTAAGTCAAGTCATTTTGGATTGTTTGGATTTTTTTTTTTTTATTTTATCTTTTTTATTATGTCTTCTGTTACTTTTTTAAAATTTCAACTGAAATTTGAGATTTAAAGAAAAAATAATAATCAGAAATGTTAGAATAGAACTTATTTAATTCTTTTGGTATTGGAAGATTTATTACAAAAATTGCTGGGAATGCAGAAATATTTTTGATCTGAGGTAAGATCTGGCTTATGTTTATAGAGTGATTCATAGGTCTCTTCAGAGTTTCAGAAGTCAATAGAACAGTAACCATGATAAGACATAGCAGAAATGCTCATATCAATGGATAGAGAATCTCCAAGTTTTGGACGTAATTTACAGGGGCAACTCCACGGATATATGTCCAGTGGAACAGAGAAAATATAATTTCCATGGCACTGGTTGGTGAGGTAGACAGAGCACCCGTATTTCCCAGACATGCTAACCTTTGAAGGGAACCAAGTCTTATGCAAAAAAAAAAAATCTATGAACAAATGAAAAACCTACCATCTAATCATTCATTAATAATTCATTCATAAGGTTCAGTGGCCAGCCCATTCTAGAATTCATTGTCTTCAAACCTTTGCATTGACATTATTTATTTACAACAGATTATGGAGTGGGATGAAGTTAAAAAGCCATCAGACAGGTACATCCACTACCATCAAATCTGAAAAATGGAAAGTGCTATTCATCAAGCATAATCTCAGATTCCACAATCATTTGTCAACATCTCGAGGAGTCCATGCCATGAAGAATCGAAGCATTGGTGACATGATCAGTCCTGTATTCAAGTTCTTATTCTAATATCTGATGCCTGTCCTTTCGCAGCTGGGCTCAATCACATGTTAAGGGGGGCATGAACCATGAATTTAAACATAATGCTATTAAAAAAATCACCTAAGGTTAAGTCAGATGAACATGGAGGCAGCAAAAGATGATGGGATGTGTGAATACGGAATTGATGCCTGCTGTGTTATCAAGACAGATGAATGAATAATCTGTAAGGGTACATACATAACCTGGGGAGATTCTTTCTGTAGATATGCCTATCACGGTTACTGTTCTCTTGACTTCTGAAACTCCAGAGGGACTTGCAAATCACTCTGTATCGTTAAACACTCTTTAATCATTTTTATTGCGTAATTGCCCACATGCATGCACAAATGTCATGGTAACTTATAATTGCTAATTACTATTCATTACATATTTTATAATGTGAATTTCATTTTACTGTTTAGATTTTTTTTTAATGTGATGCATTTATTGTTATATAGAGTTCAGGATGGAGGAAGGTTCGAAATATTGTTCATTGGTCACCGTTTATTCAGACTTATAAAAAACAAAAGTATCCTTGGATTCAGCTTGCAGGCCACCAAGGTAATAAAAACACTGTTTAGAATATAAAAGTGTAACTTCTGAAGTGAAGATATTTTTTCACCATTGTTTTAAAAAACAACCCAAGAAGATGATGTTTTTCCTGTATAATTTTAGATTATCATTTTGTGAATATTTGAACAGGTTTGTTTCCATTTCATGCAGTATCAATTATACAATTTCAAAAATTTTCATTTAATAAAACTGGTATTTTCTTACGTTTGTTTACTGATATTGAGAAGCAAATCGGTTGTTTTGTAAAAATTTACATGTACCTGAAGTTATAGTCATTCTTGAAGTTAATATAGGTATAATGTAGAATATAGACAAAACCTTTTTTCATGCATTTTGATGAAATAAAGAATTTACAAAGTCTTGTCAAAAATTTACTGTCATTAAGTATTAATTAATTTATCTTCTGTATCATCACTCATACTTATCCATTTTATAGGCACTGCCTTCTTAAAATTTCTTAAACTCTTTCCTTATCCTGAACTATAGTCTCAAGTTCTACAGTGTGTCCGAAAAGTCCACACCATAGACAAAAGTCATAGTATTTGTTCAATATGTCCTCCATCGAATTCCAGACAGGTCTGAAGCCAGAATTTCAGGTTGTTTAACACCCTGGAGCCTTAATGATTGTTTATGCCATGACATTCGTCCTCAGTCCTAGTGTATAGGTAGGCCACAGTGCAAATCTTCACACTATACACATGACTTAAGAACACCCAGAATGAAAAGTCAATTGGACTCTAATCTGGTGATGTGGAGCCCATTCAACAGGTCCTCTCTGCGATTAATCCAGTGTTCAGGAAAGGTCTCTGCAACCACACACAAAAAAAATGGAAATAAATTAGAATTTCGTTTATGAACTTTTCAGACACCCTGTATTTTAAGGTCTTTCTGATTGTAGGCATTCTCTCCTGCTTGTTTTCCAATTGTCATTTCTTTGAGACATGATAACAAAAGTTTAATATATTTACTGGAAGTGAAAGAAAGAGAATTATGTACAAATAAAATATCTGTTAGGAATCAAATTGACTGCATCTGTCACTTACATTCATGGTGGTCCTTTTAAGTGTAGACATGCAAATATCTCGAAAACAAAACATTGTACGAAAAAATCAAAAGTGAATTACTTTGCAGGGGGAATTCATTAGTCAAAATATTAGCCCCCCCCCCTCCCCTTTGTGAGGGAGGAGTGGGGGTAACGTTGAAATCTTAAATAGGAAACCCTATTTTTAATGGTAAATTCAGATTGTACACAGTATTCGAGAATTGTTTTATTCTTGGTGTTTGAAACTATGTAATGGTGCAAAGATTAGTTCCCTGCACCTCTCGTAGGGGGCAACTTTGGAATTTCAAATGAGAACCTCTATGTTTTCAGATTTTACACAACATTTGAGAAATACTTTAGTCTTGGTGATTTTTCAATTGATCCAACTGTTTAGGAGATAGAGGCACTGGAAGCGTAAAACTTTTTAAAGTTTTGAACCAATTTTATTGATGAAGACAAAGAGATAAAGGGTGGGTCTTAGAGACATTCCTATTCTACTTTTTGATGGTCTTTAAGAATCCGAAATCAGAATTTCGAAAACCCAAAATTTTTTAATACATACATGCTGACTCTGCCTCCATAGGACTGTTGCCCCCCCACCCCCAAGACTTTTCTTGTGCACTAAAATATTTTGGATTTTTGAAATTCTGACTTCAGATTTTTTAAAGACCATAAAAAATTAGAATAAGAAGGTGTCTAAGACCCACCCTCTGTCTCTTTGTCTTCATTGATAACATTGGTTCAAAACTTTAAAAGTTCTACACTTTCAGTGCCTCTATCTCCTAAACAGTATCAGTTGAAAAAACACCAAGACTAAAGTATTTCTCAAAGGTTGTGTAAAACCTGAAAACATGATGGAAAATAGAGGTTCCCATTTGAAATTCCAAAGCTGCCCCCTACCCTACCCCCTAAGAGGGGTGCAGGGGACTAATTTTTGCACCATTACATAGTTTCAAACACCAAGAACAAAACATTTCTCGAATACTGTGTACAATCTGAATTTATTAATACCAAATTAATACCACTGATAGAAAACACGTTTCTGTAAAATTCTGTTACCATATTTAGCTGCCAATCATGTTACAGGGGGAAAGCATCGCATGATTATACAAAATTGCAGAGTTTTAAGTTAAAAAATTCCAATAATGAAATTAATTTTAAACTGTTTCACAATAAGCTTGTGATGTGATGGTTGTTCCAGGCTATATGAAATCAATCAAAAGCACACCTTCCTGGTCCCAGACCACAGTTGCCATGGTTTTTCTTTGAGACTGGGTTTATTTGAATTTTCTCAGTTTGGGTGAACCAGAATGATGCTTACCAGTAAGTTAAAAGATATTTTGTTTTTTCAGAATGACAAAATTTTTCTAAAGCTTTGTTAATAATCTATTAACCGTAGCATTATTCATAACAATTGCGCCCCGGTGCTGAAATGCTCAATCAGATGGTTGAAATAAGACTGTTCTTTTTAAATTTTGGACCCATAAAAGACTGGACAAGAAAGAAAAGATAAGGTTTCTGTTGTTTTTAGAATGAGTCCCACGAAAAAGAAAAGACCAAAATATATTTTAAACAGGGCAGTAAATCTTTGTAAAATGTCATTAATGAAAAGTGTGTGCAAGAAAACGTTTAAAATTTTAACTTGTTAAATCTTTCCTTAACTACCCCCTCCCTCCTGTATGTGTGTCTCTAAATTAGCTGTCATTTATGAAGAGTAGTTCTATTGGAGGTAAAATATTCAAAACTTAAAAATAAATTTTTATCACAGTATTTTATTCTTTTAAAACTATCAAAGATTAAACCTTCCTTGGCAAGAAAACTCAAATATGATTGTCCTTTCAATCTAACATCTCTTATCATTTGAAAGGTTGATGCTTTTGATTTTTGCAAACCTCATTTAAATGTTAATAGCAAAAAGTAAAACGAAATTTTTCTTTCTTACTTTTTTCTTTCTCCCTTCCTACCTTCTGGAGTAAAAATCCTAAATATTTTATGTTGATCTAGATTGATTACACTTTCTTCGCCTGAAGAATAATAAAAAATATGATTTACTTTTTTATAGGTATTATGATAAGTTAAATGAGAAATGAAAATACCTTTGTTTAATTTTGTGTTGTTTTTTTTTTTAATCTGTAGGAAGCTTTAAAGCTGGAGATCATGGTACAATATTAAAGAAATTATGTCCTAAAGAAGAAAAATGTTTACAAAAATTAAGTTCAGATGTTCTAAGGCCGTATATCCCAGAATACAAAGGCCAAGTAGAAGGAGAAGAAGGAGAAAGTATCCTTTTTTGTGATGTTAAATGTGTCTTTAAGTGTAAAGATTACATAAACAACTGCTCAACATTGCCTGCATTCTGGTTTGCTGTTAGTAGCATTGAAAGTGCACGACCTTAAAATAATAAATCAGACACCTCCTAATGTACGTCAAATCTGACTTGCACTTTGAAACCTATGCTTGCAATCAAGAGGTGATGTTATTTTATCGTGTTGCTGTGGAAACTTGTTTATATAATGTTGCAGTAGGTGGAGAATGGCTAAACGAAGAAAACTTGAGAGATGAGTACCGGTAGTAATCGGGTGCCATATTGCAGGCATGTCTATTAGTGCAATATATCACAGCCGTATTCAACTATTGTGGTATCGGGAAGAAATGAAACACTACAGGCATCAGAACACTTACGCCTCATGTCAGACGATCCTCAAAACGTATAGAACACAACCAACCATTGGTGAAGTGCAAGAAAGAACAAGCAGTTCCAACAGGCAACAGGAATCAGTGTGCATTGAAACACTTTGTGGAAAAAACTGCATGTATTTGGCATTCACAGCATGTAGCCGTACACAAATCAAACATCTCGCCAAACGACAAGGCTGTCAGATTCCAGTTCTATTGATACACTGACAATGGACTATCAAAGAGTGGAAAAATATTTGTGGAGTGATGAATCATGCTACACTCTTGCAGTTGGATGGGCATGTTTGGGTATACAATTGCCATCGTGCTTTGTTCCAACCATGAAATTTGGTGGTCAAAGAGTAATAATGGCGTGAGGGTGTTTTTCATGGCTTTGATTTGGACCCCTGCATGTGGTTGAAAGCAATTTAAACTCTGAAGTCTCTAAGGACATTTTAGATAATTGGGTGCTTCTTAGGCTGTGGAAATTTTTTGGTAACTATGATTGTTACTTTCAGGACAATAATGCACCATGTCATGTTTCAGTTTCGTCAGGCAGTGGCAAGACATGAATGGCACAAAGCCTTGCCCTTAACCCAGTTGAACATTTATGGATGGGTTGTAGTGTCAAATGAGGGCCAAGAAGCCACATGAAATTCACTGCTGACATGGTTAGGTTTTTACAGCAAGAATGGACCCAAATACCTGAGGCTGTTTATCAGAACCAAGTATACCCAGAAGGGTGACTGACCATTTCAGCATGCGGAAGTCCGAAGAAGATATAAAATATCACTTTCCCCCAACCTGTGTAGGCACTGTCCATCCATTATATAAGATAATGTATGGGAAAGTGTTCCTTCATCATAACACCTTGCAATCTTGTATTTAATTCATAATGAAATTGCAGTCGTCTCTCCGCATGTCAGCGTTCTACAAGTCGGGAAATTCCACAAGTTAGCAGTTTTTTTCCTGAAAACTAAGTTGGCTGACAATGACTTCCGGTTGGGGATTTTTGCCAACAAAAATTAAATCTGTGATGATTATTACGATTAAAATACTCAAAATTAACTAATTTTATAGTTCCCCTAATCATCCAACCTTATAATGGGGAATTAATATAAGCAGACATTCTTCGAGGTGGTTATTTTCCACGAAATTCAAAATGGCGACTGATTATAGAGGCACCCCTTCCCACAGGGAAAAAGCAGCTACATTTTCCCTTTAAAATGCTCACTTGTGATTGCCTTTATTTGAAAGTTATCACTATATTTAATATGGTTTAATTTATCCTTGCAATTTTCTTCTTCAAAAGCTGGTAATTTACTGAAGAATATGTATTACGAATGGAACTCAATAGTTAATAAATACAACTGAAAAATAAAATAATAATTAACAAATAACAAAATAATTAATAAATATATAAGTAAAATCAAAATAAAACTAAAAAATCAAATAAAGAGCTGACGTTTCGGATAGAGCCTATCCTTTATCAAAGCAAAAAGGATAATTCTCTAAAAGCAAATAGAATATTAGAGAATTATCCTGAAGTTATGGAATGGAACTCAACAAATGAAGTAGACAGGAATACATATCTTGAAATTCTGCAAGTCGGAAAATTCTACAAGATAGCAAGGCCCTGAAACCAAGGTTGGCAATATGTGGAGGGACGACTGTGTGTGTGAGAAATTTAAATTTGAAAAAAGAACAAAATAAATAAATAAAGTTTTTAAAAAAATTGAACAAAATATTAAATCGTAAAAATGAAAAGAGTTTTTGAAACTGCTTTGGCCATTCATTATTAAATTATTCCCTGACTAGGATTAAAAATTTTCTCGAAATGAGACTTTGAAATAAGAGTATCATTGAAAAATCATCAACTTATCCTTGAGAGGATAATATTTTTTTCTACACTTGGGATTATGATATAGGGAGCTATTGCATATTAGTTATTGACCAAGGAACAATGAATTTTTGTGGTTAAAGAGCGACAGATCCTTCAGTAACAACCCTTCTTGAACATGATTCTGAATTGTATTTTTCACCATGACATTTAAAGACCACATATAGCAAATTACACTAGAGAAGGCTTGAGAGATATACAATCTTGGATTGGCCTCCATTTTCAACTGCTTATTCTCCCATGGAATACTTTTAAGCATTTTTGGAATCCTTGGGAAGGCATTTGCTAGAAAATCTTCAACTAACTTGATTAAAGGCATAGCAAGTGCTTCAGTCATGGAGGAAAAATCCTTCAAGATTTTATTCAGTGCTATCAAGGATACAAAAAGATACAAGAGTGTATACTCACTAATGTTGATCACACTTCTTATTACATCAATAGTTTGTCATGGATTCATTACATGTATTTCCAAATTGGATCTTTAATCATTTGATCCTTATTTGTGATTAACATTACCAGAAAGTTTGGTAAAAGTTCAAGCACTGCTTCATTGTGTAACAATTCCCATTTCTACTAGTGTAGATTGTTAAAGCAAAATTTTATAATAATCAGTATTCTGACAATGGCTGTGGCAGATTTGGATAATGAAGTGGCTTTTATTCAGAATGTTGCCATAAGTCTTTTCAGAAAAATATTTTTTGATTGGACTTAGAAATTACCTTTATGGCTAATAAATACTAAATCATTAGTTGATCTGTGAGGGTTTTCATGTAACGCCGACCTCAGCTGTCGAAATAATGATGAAAAATAGGTAAATAAATACTACCTATGGTAATAAATAACACATTTAAATAATTTATAACACATTAACACACATTAAATAATTTATAACACATGTAATAAATACTACTTCCGTTCAGAAATGATTGTCCGTTTTGATCAAAATTTTTGTTCAAAAATGATTGTCTCTTTTGAGAAAATAAACAATTTGAGCGAAAAATTATTTTGCGAATACTTTTAATTTAATTATATTTACAATGGTAGGTTAATTAATTTGTATTTAAACGATTTTGGGCAGTTTTGATCGCCTCTGGGCTGCAGTTTAACATTACAGGAAGTCGTCCAACGTTTCTCTTCGCATCTTAGCCAATGTGCTGTAATTTATAATTACCATTTTTCTGATCATCAGACAGGTTTTTCTTCTTTCGTTGAGATGATTCCATCTTTTCACAGTTACCTGAAGCCCACTAAGAACAAATATTTGAAGATTTTCAAAATTTGAAATTTTACGACTATATTATGCAAAGAAAATGTGACTTAAGAACATATAAATTAATTAACAGCTTGCTATGATCATAATAATTAAGATAAAGTCAAAAAAAGGACAAGTGAATCAAACGGACAATCATTTCTGAACGGAGATAGTAGTTGTTTACTTAATTGTAATAGAAAAGGAAAACTAGTGAATATTAGAATCATTGCCAAATTTTTATTGTTTTTATTAATTACTTTAAAAACAAAATATTAAGTTTAGTTTCAAAAAATATATAACACAAAAATATCAGTTTGCTTTTTATCATCCTTAATTGAATGTAGAATATATACGTATGCAAGATTTACTTGTTGATTTTGAGAACCCATGTGTGATGGATTGTAAAATGGGTGTGAGGACATATTTAGAAGAAGAATTGGCCAAAGCCAAAGAAAAACCAAAGCTTAGGAAGGTAAATATTTATATTAATTTTCTAAAGTAATGTCAATTTTAAAGTCTCTTGTATCATACAAGGATATAAATCCTCAGTAGGCAGACAAAAAGGAAAACTTCTAGGACCAGAAATGGCTCTTCTGAAAAGCAGAACTGATGGAAGACTCGATGTTCTCTCTTTGGTCCGCCTTTAATGGTTTTTTCGACAGTAGTCCCAATCAGTGGGACTATATAAATTTTGTCGTGTTACTCCTTTATTTGTAACTATTCAGCCAGCCTGTGAAGATGGTGTAACACCATATCTCATTTGGACTGTGTCAATAAATGAAATATGGAAAGTTAGATAAAAGAGTGATTAAAGAACAAAGTATGAAGATAACAAAAAAAAAATTAAGTTAATTATTTGTGACATCAGAGATTGACCTTTAGGTTGAGGATATCCTTAAATGAGATTTGGGTTAATTAAGAGGAGCTATTTTCAACTTTGAGGATGAATAGGCAGTTATAACCATGTTTTTTAATTTCTTTAATCTTCGATAATGGGGAAGGAAAGATCAGGGATGGGAGAAGCAAGTATCTGCCCTATCATTGGGCTTCCACTTTTAACTGCTTACCAGATTTTAGGACACTTGGAGACAGCCTGTCTGTACCAGTGTCTACAGTGGCCCAATTGGTAGAGGTGAGGAGCTAGATTTTCTTGGCCCCTGATTGTGGAATTTTTTCCTTTTGTTTCTCTGACATTCTATCTATATGTCATTATCTAACGTGAAGCAGTTTTTCAACCATCACTTTATACTTCTTATAAGACAATATAAATGATGAGGCCACTGGCTTGCTCTTTTATAAATTTTATTAGAGAAAAAAAATGTATTGAATTAAAATTTCTTGACCTTCTATTGGTACGTGCATTAAGTGATTATTTAAGTAATCATCTCGGTGGTGCTTCCAACTTGATATCATCAAGTCTTTGATGGAAAAAAATCTTTTTTTTTTTTTTTTTTTAAACAGTGAAAGTTATGCCTATCTGTAAAGAAGTAATATTTTAAATATAGTAACATAAACTGCTTTTTTATGTTTTAAAGGTAAACTCTATGGCTACACAGATTATTTAAAATGAAACACAAATGTATTAATAATTATTTTCAGTCTCTTAAATTCATGAAATTAATGATAAACTTTTCATGTCAACACAGCTGAAGGGGGTCCTGTTTTTGCTCATGGCTGAAGTCCTTGCAAAAAGTAGAGCAGTGGGACTTCGAACTTTTAATCACAGTGTGGCACTAATTGTAAGACCTATCAACAAGCATTGTCACATGCAAGATTCCCAACAAAATCCCTTGTTGTTTAGATTTTATAATGCAAAATGATATGCTCAAAAATTTTTTTTCAGTGCTGTATTTTAGTACCTAAGGCATTTCTGAAAATATGACTGCAAAAAACTTTCATGTAGAATTGAAATTAATACCCTGCTCACACTACAATTCTTTATCATCTACACTGTTCAAGATGACAAGTGTTCAAGCCTTAACAAATTCAGGTGTTCACACTGCAAAATTCTGATCATGATCATGGTACAATTTTTGCTGCCAGATGTTGATAGGGACTCTTTCAGCTATAGCCCCTTTACTGATAGGCCAGCCAACACTCTCAGCTCTGATTATCAAAAAATAACTGACATTATTTCTTTCTTGTTTCACAGTTTATAACTGACATTCTTGAACAAATAGAATTCCTTCTACACTAATTATTCATGGCGTGACTACGCGATTATGTTGTTTAACTCCAACACACCCTTTTATTTTCAAAAAATAATTGTGTGTATAGGATGTAATTCGAAGACTAGATAAGAGGCTGGTTCTTCGACTTCATCATCCAGATGTTTTTGCAAAGAAAATGGAGTGCATAGGGTTTTGTGGATCTTAATTTTCACTTTTATGAGATATTTTTTAATAAAATTTTAGAGTAATGTTTATTTTTAATACCCTTTAATAGATAATATTATTATGAGAAAAAAAATGAAAATAGAATATTTCTGTAGAGTTTACCTTTCAGTTGATAAAATTATTAAATGTATAATCGTTATATTTTTCTTTTTTTCCTGATATATTCTTGCTTTTAAGGTCCTCATTAAAATTTGCTATTAAGAAGCCATTTTAATTTGATCTGCTAAAGTAAGGAAGGATATGAAATGGACCAGTAGTACATCTGTGTGGTCAGCATTTAACTCTTTAAGTGTGTTTTGAGTTGCTGGTTGCACTTAACATTTTTTAATTGCTGTTAAATGTTAGAAGCATGAAAATAAAAAGGCAAAAAAGTTTCTGCAAATAATAATAAATATACCCTTAAAAATAATTACTGTTTGTAATTGACTCTTGTGTTAAATTGTATTAAATATGAGTAAATGCTTAGACATGTTCAGTTTTTTTTGGCACACCCTACCACTGTTTTTTGGTAGGAAGACCCACAAATGGCATGGAATTCCACCTTTCTCTCAGACCATGTGTGCTCTCAGAGCAAGGAACCAATCTATTAGCCCTAGGATATCTGTGAAGGTGGACGAAAGTGGGTTTTATCCCCCATTTCTCCTCAAGAGCTATCTTCAAAATGTTAGGCTGAGAAGTAACCTCGAGAAACCAGTTCCCCATACTTGAACTATTTTGACAGCTCTTTGAGACTTGATAATTTGTTGTGAAAACCTGATAAATATCACAATGCATATGCACTTACATCTCTCAGAGCATTCGAGACTGCAGCCATTCGTCTGGATGTTGCATGCATAAAACTATATCATTCTAGATCCCTGCTTGTTGCCTTGTTGACATCTGAGGGACTGGTGCAAAATACGTGCACATTTTGGTATTGATAAGGTGGCAGTCAAGACAGACTGGGGGAACTCTTGAACTCATGCCAAAAGCATAGAGCATTAGGACTTATACCCAGTAATTAACAAAGGCCAAACGCATGTTCTTTATCTATGCCTTTCATATTCCAACTTGGCACTTGACCTGCATGGAAAGCAGGCCCCATTGCCCTACAGATCTCAAATGATAATCATATGAATTTATGTAACAATATATCCTTCAAATTAGAATGGAACAGAAAATGTTTTTAAAAAGTTATGGCACTTAAGCCTAGGGAATGAATTAACATCCCTCATTGATTCAGATTGTATTTTGACTTGGTTCTGCCTTAAAATGAAAATTTAATATCATCATGCCAGGAAAAGAGGTTAATATACACTGAATAAATTTTGTTCTATCAATAACCCGTTAGTTGATTCAATGTTTTCAGAAATCTGATGGGTGTTTTTTATGTAAAAACTTGTAGAAACTTTTGATAATTAAAGTCATTCAAAGATTTTATTGCTTGATAATTTATTTTTTGCTTATTTTTTTTGCAGTGTTATGCCTGGCATGTTTAAAACTTGTAAATCTCTGTGGTGATTTTTAAATATTTTTTGTAGATTTTTAACTTTTATATTTGAAAAAAAAGGTTCCTGTAGAACTAATATTTGGTTTTAAAATTTAAATTCACTCCTTTGTTGTATCGTGTTTTAATTATCTGTTGTGTTTTGTCTTAGGACAGTTTTTTTTTTGTTTTATTTCCTTGAAGTTTAAATTTATTTTTCTAGGATATGTATGAAAAAATGATTCAAATAGATTCTGGTGCACCAACATCTGAGGAGAATCTATTAAAAGGGATAACCAAACCTCGTTATATGGTTTGGAGAGAAACGATTTCATCCACAGCAACATTGGGATTTAGAATTGAAGGGATGAAGGTAATTTTGATAAATATAATTCTTGTCATCAGGATCAAAGAGTTCTTCCATTCACATGAATAAGATCGTTTTTGAATTCTTTGCAGAAGGGTGATGGGACATCAAGTAAAGACTTTAAGACTACAAAAACGAAAGAACAAGTATTAGATGCCTTTCGTGGTTTCATTAAAGACTACCCAAGGACTGCTGTAAGTTGAAAAATAATATAAGGCAATATCCATTTCAAAAATGAGTAGATGACTAAAGTGGTGTTGATCGTCATCTACAGAGTTTGAACAAAATAATGTGAACCCTATTAATTGCAGGAATTGTGTTGGATAAATACAAATAAAAAAAAATTATGGTATAATCTGCTGCTGATATGGCTTCGTCTATTTTTTTCCAGATTAGGTGCCAGTAAAGCACATACTGTGTGCATTTGTAGAAGTTCTCTGTAAAATGGATGAATTGTTGGGCTTTCAAAGAGGACAGATCATTAGTACCCATTTATCAAAAACATTCATAGCCATAACAGTGTGCTCATTTAGTGTTGCGAGATCAGTAGTTTCCATGATTATGATTGCAACTAGACAAAGTATAGCCAGACTGAATTGGCAAAGAACAGTGAACGAAAAAAAATATGAAAAAAGACTGTAGCCAAATCCTGTAGAACTACTTTGACAAAAAAGATACAAAAGTACTTCTTGAAAGATCCTGTTTCCACAACCATAGCCTGTAGAGAACTATACAAAGCCAACATTCATAGAATTGCTGCAATTGCAAACACCAACGTTAAAATGTAAATCAACGATGTCACAGTTTTGAAACCTGAACTTCTGAAGATTGAAGAAGAGTAATATGGACCATAGATATTATACTTCATAGATACTATATCCTGATAAAGTCCAGAACCCAAAATAGGGCCCAGCTCAAAGGGCTCCACGAAGGGAGGGGGGAAAAGTTATTTCAATGAAAGTATTCAAGTCTGAGTGCAGGAATTTCCTTATTATATGATATGTGTTTAAGTTTCTGGATTTGTTGGTTTTGTATACATTCGATTTATGTGTAGTGAGTGTGGAATAACCCCAGTTAATCATTAGTGTATACTGTAAAATCAAACAGAACTAAAAGATGCTTACTGAGCAAGTACGAAAGACTATTTAGTTGCACAGATGGCATTTGTGCAACAAACATTTTTATTCTTGCGCACTACAGCAGAAAGGATGATAGAAGCAATGTGCCGTCTGTTATTCAAGATTTGTGTATTTAGTGATTTTTGTCAACACATTGATTCTGCTTGCCGGTTTTTGGCCAGAATAGTCGTTGACAATTCTTAGCTTTGGAACATTTTGTGCTCAGACAAGGTACATTTTACCCTAGATGGAGGAGTGAATACTCAGATCTGTCACATCTGGGGTACTGCAGGTTCTGAAGTTGTGCTTGAACAGCCTCTGTATTCTGATTTCATTACTGATTGATGTAGTTTTACTGCTGATTTTATTCTTGGCCCCTTTTCTTGTCTTGAATCTCTGCGACTTCTGGTTGTTGGGATTCTTGAAAGATCTGTTTCTGGAGGAATTATACAGACTTTGCCTGAATTGAAAGCAAGCAAAACACGCCGGTTTACTGAAATTTCTTAAGAAACCCTTTGTGATATTTGAACATGCTATAATGTGGTTTGAACATTCGATTGAGACAAATGGTGTGAATAAATAATTTTTTGTGTTTCCAATTTGTGTTTCTTGTTCTTCATATGCCGCTTTTCACATAGTGGGCGAAACTTGAATTTTTATTTCAAAAATTTCTTCCCCATGGTCTATATTTTGTATGAGGTGTTTATAATTAAAGTTCCCTTACTCTGAGATATTTTCAGGATATCTTAACGAGAGTATGGGCATGGACGAAAAAATACAGGATACCTCACTCTGCGAAAAATGCGTGAGTTGGTCGAAGGTGGCACCTTCCGATGGTATGCGGGTTGGAGGAGAGTGTTCCTGTCCAATTCTCTGGTGAAAACACCAAATCTCTCTTTTTTTCCAATTTCCAAAAGAACCTGAAAGGTACATATCGTCATGTAACATGTTGAGTAATCATCCTAATAATTTAGTTTAGGTAAAAAAAAAATCCTTATAACGAACTCGAAGGGACCAAGAACTCAGTTCCTTATAAAGACAATTTGTAATAAAGAGGTAAAAAAATTTGAAGAAAATACAAAATTAATAGCTAAAAAAATTATTAATTAAATAAAAACGAATTTTAGGTTGATGGGATGCTTTTGCACATAATAAGTTTGTCAATTTTTACAAAACTTGAAAAGGCATCATCAGTGGTATTTTTACATTTATACTTCTGTGAATGTACAGCATGGGTTGGAAATGCTAATTATCTATCGCACTCAACAAAATTAAACTTGTTTGTTTAGTAAATCAACGTTTATTAATAATGTATGATACTTCCAGTGCACAAAAATCGAAAATACATGTAAAGTTATAGTGTACTGTATTATATGTTAAAATTATCAACTTCAGTTCGCTATATGAAGGTATTAGAAAATAGGAAGTGAAAATAAAATAAAAAACATTCTGTTAAAAAGAGAATTTCATAATACGGAGTTTCGTTGCAAAGGGTGTCATTTAACATTGGGTCTACATGTGGCCAACCAAACTTTAAAAAAAATTGATTCTACAGAAAATTTCCTTAAAAAGAGGTTTGTTATAAGAAGTTTATCTGTATTGTTCTATGGATTTTTCTCCTGAAATGTATTGAAGCTTTTGAAAAAAAAAATCGTCTCAAAAAATTTCCCTTAACAGATATACATGGCTAAGATTCACCAACTCATCTGTCAAAGTTATCTTCCAGGACTTTGTAACAATTTGTACATTAAAATCATGAACATTAAAATTCACCATGCCTTAAAATTACTCAATCTAATAATAATAATAATGATAATAATAATATTTAACACCAGTAACCATACAGTGGCATTAGTGTCCCCATACAGACGAAGCCCAGGAGGGATTACAAAGTAAATAAAACATAATGAATATATTGGATAAAAATAAATAAACACATAAATCAGCAAAATGTGATCTACAATCATTGGTGAAATAAGTTGAACAGTGATATAATATTGCAAAATTAAAACATCAAGAACCAAATAGGAGATAAAAGATTGTAAATAAAAATATGCTACATAAAAATATCAATAAAGTTACAAGAGTGAAGGTCTTGAGTATTGTAATTTTTGATTAAAATATAAACGGGGTCAATCTTGCAGCTATCAGTGTGGTAGTTCAGGCTATTAGGACGATAGTGTTGTATACCTATTCTATTCAGTAAAAAAGGATCAATTACTTTATTTAAAATTGATCTAAGAGTTAAATTTAAGTTTTTTGATACAAGGTTATCTAAGGTTAACAGAGAATAATCCATCAATACAATATTTTTATGAGCAGTCTTGTTGTGTGATAAGCAAAATTTTATGAAGGAGTCATGCTTTCTTGCAATTTTTAAGTAATAATAGTTTGAGAAACCACTGAACCAAATAGGTAAATTATATAAAATTCTTGGCAATACTACAGCTTGGTAAATTTTAAAAATTGCAAAATAACCTCTTTAAACACCCAATTTTTTTTAGTAATTTCCAACAGTAGATGTTCACACAATACATTAGATGTAGATGTTCACACTATACAGTAGATGTTCTACACTATACATTTAAGATACAATAAAAACAGAAAAGTTAAAAAGATTATGCATATTTAATTAACATTCTTTTCACAAAAAATTTCTTGATTAAAAATTAATAATTATTATTTTAATACTTTAGAGTGTATAAACAGCAGAATTGATGTTAGCTTAAATTTTAACAATATTTATAATTTTACTGGCATAATGATTCCCAGATAAATCCATGTTTGCTTTCAGTTTTTTTTTTTTTTTTATTTCATTAAAAACACAGCAATTAAAAGAGCAATTTTAAAATCTTTGCGTTGATTACACATCCAGAACATAGCATTGTCTGCTAAACACACATTGCACCTGATGGCGCCACTATTTTATAACTCATTAAGGGAAGTGAAGGAGTGAGGTATCCTGTATTTCTTCATCCACAGTATGGGAGAGTGAAATGTGCAATCAAAAAATGCTCACTATTTTGTTGGTAGGTGGCGCTGCTTCAATCAAAATACTCGAAAATGAGACGTACAGTAGATAGAAATCATTTCAAGAAATGTTCGATGTTTGCCACCATTTGAAATCTTAAAATAGCGATAAGAACTTGTCTCATTTTTGAGTATTTTGCTTGAAACAGCACTACCTAACGACGAAATAGTGAACTATTTTTTTATTGCACATTGCACTCTTCCATACTCTTGTTGAGATATCCCGAAAATCTGACCAAATTTGGATAGGCTGTTTTTGAGAAAAACTGCTGAGATTACGGGAATTGCTTTAATTACAAACACCCTGTATATTCCAAGATTCATCAAAATCCGATTAGCAGAACTAGCTCTAGAGCGGTCTGAATAGTGCAACTTAAATTATAACCAGTCTGTACAATGAAAACATTGAAAGTGGAAAACTAATTAACAAAGTCTAAAATAAACGTAAAACAGTTCCAGGATAACCAATAAAGTAGGGAGAACACCGATTAATGGACTTGTGTTCTGGACCGAATAGAGGGCTCTTGCTGACTTAATAGTCTGTTGGTAATTCTGTCTTGAAATTCATTGATGACATCTAGAATTAAATTTTTATCAAATGAGACTTCATTATCATATTCAAAAGAAAAGTGGATATGTCGCCTATGTTCGAATTTTTTGTAGATGTACAGCCCCTGAAGATGATGTTAACTGAAACGCATTGCCACATAAATATGCTTATGATATTGTTGGACATTTTTAATTGGCCTATTTAGCAATACTAAACAGCATGGATATCATGAACAAAAGCTAAATAAAAATCATTGCTAATTTGAACAATGTGTGCAAACATCGAGAATTATATTGAGTCAACACAAGTTGATGAAGGAAAAAATGGCAGGGTGTTCTGTTGATAAAGGGAAAAAAAATAGTATGAATATCAATATGAAGAAAGATTGAAGATTTTTTTTCTCCTTATCTGCAAGGCTGTTTGTGTTGACCTTGTCACAATATTTAAGAATTTTAAGACTATGCAGTTTTATTTTGTTAATGATCATTGACTACCTGCTGTTAGCAAGATTTCAAGATATTATCAAAAGAATAACATTTTATTGGTTTATATTTAAAAATAAGTTATAGATTGAGTTAGTTATTATAGCCTAAAATGCAATCTAAGCCCACAATGATAACAAATTAGATGGTCTTATTTTGCTTTATGATTTATATTGCAGAGGGCGTATGTTCAAAGGTTAAAAGCAATAAGAGCAACTTTAGACGTATCAGAGTTCTTTGCCAACTACGAAGTAAGTTAATATTCTTTAGTCTGTACATCTGTGTAAATTATCATCTCACATTTATGGTCTGATCTACTATCACATTTGTTTCTTTTATCTCCACTACAACCAAATGTTTGTTTCCGTCATATGTGTGCGTAGAAATTTCTGATTTTATGGAGATCTGATTTTTATATCACATTTAGAAGAATTTCAATGTACAAGGTGTGTTTATAAATGATTTAGACTAATGACATTTACCATATCGTGGATGTTCCGGGCTTCCAGTATAGTTCAGCCCTTTCCAAGTATACACCCTGTCAAGAAATTATAAACTCACCCGTGAAATTCTTATAACTTGATATTAAGATGTTTATTTAACATAATTTTTTTTCACAGGACACTGAAAGTAATTACCATACATAACTTTAACATTTAAAGATCTGAAAAATTCCAATTTTTTTTTTTACCAAAAAAAAAGAAAAAGCATTTTTCAGCTGTAAAGAAAATATAAACTCAGGATAGATGTCACACTTCTCGGACAAGAAAATGAACTTTTCCATGCAAATTTTGCCTTTCAATAACCAACCATTGCCAACAATATGAGTAGTGTGTGATTTAAATCCCTAATAATTGTGGCCAGAGAATTCCTTATCAGCATGCCTCGTGGAAAGTCTCTAACTGAGAAAGAAATAAGGAAAATAAACTTTCTCCACTGAAAGGGACATTCAACAAGGCAAATAGCTGCAGAAATTAACCGTTCACAAACTATTATTCAAAATGTCATCACAAGAGGCGACGAATATGGAACCAAGAAGAGAACAGGAAGACGCCCAAAACTTCTGTCCCGGGACCACAGACGAATTCAAGCTCTCGCTACACATGAAAACTTGTCAACTCGGGAAATTGCTCTTCAACTACCAAAGCCAGTGCACACCAAACCGTCTGGAAAAGCTTAGCTTCGCAAGTCAACATAAAATATGAAAAGATGAAGGCAAGACCTAAGCTCACCGATTAGCTCGACTTGAGTTTGCTAAGGAAACTGTGAAATGGAAAGATGAATGGAATGAAATTGTTTTTTCCGACGAAAAGCGGTTCTGTCTTGATGGTCCTGATGGTTACTCCTCGTATTGGCATGACTTGCGTACACAACCGAAAACAAGATACAGCAGACAACAAGGTGGTGGTGGAGTGATGGTGTGGGCAGCCTTTGGAGTGGGAGGCAAGACCGACATTGTGTTTGTGTATGGCAAAATGGACTCCTGCAAATATCAAAAAATGCTGTATGACCATCTAATTCCATTTGGACCAGTTCTGGGGGGCATGAATTGGAAGTTCCAACAGGAGAATGCTTCAGTGCACACGTCAAAGTCCACCACAGAAGGGTTTAAAAGAGAAAAAAATTGACATTCTTAAATGGCCTTTGCGTTCACCTGACCTCAACCCCATTGAAAATGTGTGGGGTTAGTTGACAAAGATTATGTACAACCGAAACACACAATACCATCACGTCAACAATCTCAAGCTTGCAATGGTCATTGCTTGGGACAACATAAAGGAGGTGGATCTGAAAAAACTGATTGAGGGGATGCCGGACAGGATGATTGAAGTTATCGAGAAGAAAGGAGGGCCCACACATTTTTAATTCCAGTTTTTTTTGTGTGTTTACCGTGTTTTGGGTTCTGAGTTTATATTTTCTTTATAGCTGAAAAAAGCTTTTTCTTTTTTTTTTTTTTTTTGGTAAAAAAAATTGGAATTTTCAGATCTTTAAACGTTAAAGTTATGTAATTACTTTCAGTGTCCTGTGAAAAAGAAATGATGTTAAATAAACATCTTAATATCAAGTTATAAGAATTTCACGGGTGAGTTTATAATTTCTTTACGGGGTGTATTCTCCTTGAAGAGCTATGCATTGTTGCTACCACTCTGATAACTTTCCAAGTATAGTAGAATCTACTTATAAGAGCAGGGGATATAAGAGTAGTCCAGATTTAAGAGCTGTTTTTCATGTTCCCGAATATTTCCCCTCCATTTTCTATATTAAGAGAATCCGGATAGTAGAGTTCTGGATAAAAGAGCAGTCCGCTTATAAGAGTGCTATTTTTTTTAATACCCAATTTTCCTTTAAGTCCTCGTATAAGAGCTTCGACAGTGAACAATTCTGTGATTGGTCGTTGAAGTCCATTATGCGATTGGTCACTGCAGTCCGTTCTGATCATGTTGGGGCCAAAAACTGGATTAAAAGCGTTCTACCAGAAGTGTTCAAACACTATCAACCTGATAATGTATATAATGCTGATGAAGCAGGGCTTTTTTTTTTTTTTTTAAAGCAACTCCTGTGCGAACTCTAGGGCATTGCCGGCAGTCAGGCAATAGGTGGGAAGACTCCAAAATTACGAACAACGGTCCTCTTTTTATACAATACATCAAGCAGAGACTAAAAAGCTTGCGTTTTAGGAAAATTCAAAAAGCCACGTTGTTTAACAGAGTTCAGCCCCTTTTGCCATATTATTGTAGTGCCAGTGCTTGGATGACTAGCTGAAGTTGGTCGGACATCTTAAGAAAATTGGATACAGAATTACGGTGCAGGAAGATCATTAAGCCATTTCCTCTTTCCTGAGGCGACTCTTATAAGCGAACTCTACTCTATATTCTCCCTCATATTGCCATTCTCTTAGGGTGTCATGCAGCCCAGTCAATGACAGCTTCTTGCAGGGAGTTATTGCCCAGAAATCTAACACTTCGTAGGGATTTTTTCATTTCACTGAAAAGGGCATAATTGCTAGGTGCGAGGTCTGTTGAGAACTGAGAATGTACCAACACAGCAAACCACAGCAAATCAGCTCATGGATGATTTAGGGCAGTTAATGATGATTAAACCTGGTTTTCCAGTCGAACTCGTCAAATTTGATGTGCTTGTTTTCGGCAATAAGCTCAGAAGCATGTGCAATGTTCACATCAGTTTGGGAGGTGGACGGGCGACAACTACTCTTCCTCTTCTCAGTGGTTTCATTCCACTTTCAAATCCCCTCAACCATTTAAGTGTTTGAGGGCCTGTTGCCTTCTTTCCACAGGTACCACAAAATCCACCTCTGGCCATGATAATTACCCTACATGATCTGTCATTTACGATAGACAGACATTGCCTGTCAGATGGTGCGCTCGTCAGACTACTCCTGACGTCTACTGGCCTCCCACATCTTTGTTCACCCTTCAAGGTCTACTTTCAGATTACTGAATTGTCGCTGGCTTGTCACTTCCAGGATTTGCATACCGGAGCAAATCTAAATCATTTGTAAACAACCCTTGTAGAATTTATTAATGTTTGTCACTGTAAATACATATAATATTAATACCTTCTAATATTTCTTTTTCAGTTAATAGGAAGCTCATTGCTGTTTGTACATAATCACGCGAAGGCAAATGTGTGGATGATAGATTTTGCCAAAACCCTTCCTCTTCCAGAAGGTGTTAAAATTGATCATCATAGCCCTTGGGTTGTGGGAAGTCATGAAGATGGCTATTTGATTGGACTAGAGAATCTGATAGATTTGTTTGAAATCTTAGCGCTAGAAGAGCCTTCTTCAGAAACTAATGAACCAGCTCTCTGAAGCTAATTATACAAACGTGAATTTTTTTTTAAAGTCGTATTAAAATTTATAAGATTAATTTTAAGAAAAGATTCTTGAATCAGGAATGAAAAGTATTTTAACTTGACGAGAAAAATATTTTAAGCATTTACCTGAAATGATCATTTTTAAATGCCGCCATAATATTTATCATGTACAATATAATGAATATTGTATATTCATTTAGTCATGTTTTTAATACACTTTCACTTTTAATTTTGTGTAGAATATGTAATTTAAGTATTTATGTCTTCCTTCAATTCATAATAATATAATTGAAACATTTTCACTGTAAAGAATTATTCTACTAGTGTTTTTGCTGCCCCTGTTTTTTTATTATTTTATTTTTTCTCTATCTGTTCTACGTTGCTTTTTTTTTTATTTTGGAAAAATTAATTTAATTATCCTGAAAAATTTATATGTACAGTTTAAATGAGTTTATTTTGTGTATTGTTAATTTTACATTATTATGCATTGTGATATTGACACAGGGTAATGTGAAATAGCGTAGTGACGCGTGTTTCTGTATCTTGGAGATACAATACACGTAATGATTTAATATCACCAGATTACGTTTTGAAAGTCATAGTGACTTGAATTATAAATAAGTAATATATTATGAAATAATTTTTATGCCATGAATTAAGTTAAATGTCTACTAACTTTAAAGAAAGTACAACAATGAAGGTTTAAAATTGGTAAATTTAAACCTTTAGCTTAGTGTAAAAAAGAATTACATGTATAGTTAGTAATTTATTTTTTAACATCGTATTTTTATAATGTCATTCAATTATTATCATGTTTAATTTATCTCTTATTGAATTAAAAGCTATTTTTTGATTTCCTTGAGAATTTTTTTGTTAGCATTTTACACTATCATTCAAGAAATTTATTTTAGCGTAAGAAGCTAAGATGTATAAAAGCTAGCACTTTCAACTTCATTTTTGTTCGCAATCAGAAGGAAGAAATGCAATCCTGTTTTCGAACATGGGGGCATTTAGACCTCTTAGGCCTCATACACACTGTTGATTAGTTATTGTGGTTGCGAACAACCAGAAACAATAGGAAACTTAAGACGGGAGACCAAATAGGTAAGCAAATAGCTACCACAGTTCATATTGCTCTCATTCGTTCTCGCCTTCCTGTCGACATTCAGCATCGCGCCACCTACCTCTCAAGATGGACGTGGAGGATGTAGTTGCAGTAGGTATATCATTTTAAAAAATACTAAACAGGAAGAAAAAAAAATTATAAGGTGACCCCCTATTACAAGAACATGGAAATAAAGGCATGCTTCAAAATTTTTCCGAGGTCTTGCAAAATATGACAATAAATTAAAATATGAGACAAGGGGGATAATGACGAAGTCCAAGCCTTATGCAAAATCCTATTTCGGGACCTGGTCTTGTTGTTTTAACTTTGTTCACGTAACAAATTGGTAAATTTTATCATCATTAAGCCCCCAGATAATTATCAAAATGGCCAAAAATTATTTATCACTGCTAACAGTTCCTCTTTCTGCCTGTTCCATTTTAGTTTTATCCGCAGAAGAAGAAGCCAGTGAGCATGTCTTATCTCATCAAATGTGACATGCTAAATGCTCATGCGGATCTATTTTCATAAATATTTGTAATGTGGACTTCAGAAGTGCAAGACCTTCTCCATCGTTTACATTACCCTTGGGCCAGCCGTGATTATTTATTTCAAAGATATAAGCAAAAAACATGATCCAGAAGGGGTGGTTGCTCGCACAGCGGATAGACGTTAATAGTCACAAGGTATCCCAGCGGATGCACAATTTCCTAGTTGCCGAATGCATTGCTCCTGGTTTTCTGGCCTCCAGCAACTGACGGAGTGCCACAACCATGTGCGTAAATGATAACTATTCTAGTTATGTCTTGAGGTTGCTAGCAAGTGACAGTGCGTAAGAGGCCTTAAGCAGTGTCAACTGGTTGCTAGCTAATTAGTTTATGCATATGGTTGCAATAACTAATTGGTTTTCAGAGACTAGAAAGTCTAGAACAACTCCTCGCAAAAGGGAAGTTGGGCAACCACTGGGTTCGCTTATTTCGAAGACTTGTTCACAACCAATCAGCAACCAGCCCTTCTCACTCTCTGGTCTATTTGTCATTATCCACCTTGTCTGTTGTCAAAATATATTTTGATCCTAGAATTTCTCTGTAGAAAATTTTTCCTAGAAATTGTAAAGAGGAGAGCAATTTGGGTCATGTTGTCCAAATATCATTGATCTTCTAATGTAATTGAAAATCTTTGATATACAGTTTGAACATCCCTTTCTTTGAACGTTCTTATAGTAGGGGGTGCACCCAATATTTTTTTTCCTTGTTTACTCCATGTTTTTTTTTTCTTCTTTATGCACAAAGCCACCGCAATTATATCCTCCACATCCATCTCTCGAGAGGCAGTCGGTGCGATGCTAACTTATTCCATGTCTGGTTTCTAAATTGGTCACACCACACGTCTATGGTTTCCTATTTTCCAGTTGCTCACAACTGATTGACTGTGTGTAATGTTATTTTTTAAAGTTATTAAGGAAGTAATTGTGCTCTAAATTGAAGTTCATAAAATAATTTGCAGTCATTGATTGATTTTCTTATTCAGATTTAACATCACTAATCAAGCTGGTGATTTAGATATGATTTCTGCAAGCATAATTTCTAATTTTCTGCATCAGTGCTCCAATCTACCACTAAGCTTTGGTGACGTTGGTTGCAGCATTAATTATTGATGCAATTATATTATATTCTTGCTTGTTTTTTTTCTGTAATGTTTGTTATCTGTTTAATAAGCTGTAGCCATGATTCCAATGCATAAATGAAGTGCTTCTTATGGTGAAAAACCATACTCTTGCATTAAGCATAAAGTTGAAGTTACGAAAAAAATTAGCTGGAAGTGGTTACTGTTGGGTAAACTAAGTTAATCTAATTAGTGATGATGTAGCACATACTAATCCAACACTTCAAGGGTCTCAGTGATGTCTATTGCATTAATTTTTATGTACTAGAATAGGATTTCTAATTTTTTTACCTTAACCTACTTTTAAATATTATTTAAATTGAATATTTCATCTTATTAACATATAACAAGTACATGTCTTAAATTAAATATAGCCAGAGGAATGCATGGGCTTTTTGCAACATTCATTTGTAGAACAATAGATTAACTGTGGAATTAGTATTATTGATGATATTGGCTGAAAAATTAAATAACTGAAACGGTACGATCGTCGGATCTCAGTTCTCTCAATTTTTTCCTATAAGGGCACATCAAATAATTGGTAATGTATATTAAACCCAAGTAGAAATTTGTGCGGTATACCTGCCAGGATCCAAGCTGCTTGTCTCCTTGTACAACAGATACCAAGGACTTCTGAAAAAGTGTGGCAAAATTTCATGCACCGTTGTAATGCATGTACATGTATTGAGACTGATGATCTGCACTTTGAACACTTGCTTTGAGGTGCAAGTTGTTTATGAATAATTTTTTTTTTTAATTTTCTCTGAAAATGAAATCCACTTACAGAATGTTCCTCACATGTATTACTCGTTCAGATTCCTGCTACCTGCATTTCCAACCATTGGTTCCCTATCTCAAAATACTCAGTTTACAATCTTAAGGTAGAATTCATCTGCAGAATTTGACCCTAAAGTTTTGAGTACTGTCTGTTAGCTGAAATTTCTATGTGGTTTCCTGCTTTAAAACAGAACAACTTATGGTACTTTAGTTTCATAAGGTATATAGTGTAAAATAATAATTATCGTGGCATATATAATCACAGCAATAATAACAATAATAAATATCCATAGCTGAAAGATTAAATAAATACGAAGGGACTGTAATATAGCAATACAAAATTTTACTTGTGTAGCCAAAAAGTTACCCTAAAAATTTAGTGACTAGAGTCACTAACAACCCGGAGCAGAACTATGACAAAACCAAAAAACAACAACTATCACGAAAGATACTATAAAGAAGAAAAAAGTAAATTCAACACGTTGACTTACTTCGGTCCTGGTATTTATAGAGGCACAAATATATTTGAAAATAGAGGAGCCAAAACTGCGTTCCTTACCAACAAAAACTGCAAAACTCTGCTAACTCCCCCCCCCCCCCCAGCAATAATGGGCTGTAACAAATACAAAAGAAGCGAAATATATAAGCTATTGTTCCCCACTAGGCAAAGGTTTTATCTAGAAATAACAAAACGTCGATTCATGGATAGATTTAATGAATATGTACATTCCCTAATATAAAGAGACAGAAAATCCGCCTTTGCAGATCACATAATAGAACATAAACATAGATTCGACAAGATTGGAGAAATTTTTGATGTCGTCAAGTAATCCAAAGATGTTAAGAAACTTGGATTTATGGAAAATATTGCTATCTATAAACAAAAGTGGGAAAAATAATAATAAATTATAATAATTTATTGAATAATCAAGCCAATTTTGACATCGATGTAATCAAAGATAATCTATGACCTCAACCAATTAGCTCTCATATTATTAACTTTATTTCCTTTACCTTCCTCTGTAAGGCCTGTCAGATGCACCATCTTTATGACTTATGTACTTCATCTTTTTTTTTTTGTATTGCATTTCTTCATCTTGTATTCATTAGCTCTGATGATGAAGTGATTCGAAACATGTCAGCTACACAAGTAAAATTTATTATTGCTCTGTTACAGTCTCTTTGTATTTATTTAATTATACAATAAAATTTTATAATGTTTAAATGATTGTTATTAACAAATCTAATAAAAGGAGAGTGTTCCTATAATTCTTTATTTACTTGAAATAAGAAAATTAAGATAATTTTCAAAGATCATTTCCCCTTTCTGTAGGAGTTCATTAGTAATAAGAAAATGGGTCTTCTCAGTTAATGAGTAGCGGTTTTCTTCACCTTACCATGCTTTCTTGGTCTGCTCAATAACAAAATTCTTTGAAATAACAGCTGATCAACTGCATAGCAAAGAATAAAAATGGGATTTTGACCAAATGTGCCCTCATAGACAAAAATCCAGAGGAATGAGATCCGACGATCACACTAGCCATGAGACGGACCTCCCCTTCCAGTCCAATAATTGTCCAAGTGTTCATGGTCATCAACATCGAAGTTAGCAGCAACATCTTCTTTTGGACAGCATGATCTCCTATCACCTGAAATATGCATTTCTGACCATTGGTTCCCTATCCAAAAATACTTATTTTTCAGTTCTCTACCATTTGTAGAATTTTGACTCAAAGGGTATGAAACCTTGCATTATGTATCATAATTGTTGTAATAATGGTAATCAACTCAGGAATACAGCAATGATCATAAGTTTACTTACTCATATAGCCCTGTGTTATTTTTTAATTGATAATATCTCTTGATATTTAATCACATACGACAGATTTAAATTCTTATCTGTTTAGAATCTTTGCTCCTTTAAATTATCAGATTTCTTCTTCAAACATGGCCTAAATCCATCTTGAATTTTATTTATTAAATACAAAAAAAGTATTATGATTTATTTCGTGCTTACAAAACAGTTATGCTGTTTATAAATAATTTTCTTTACAATCTACGTATATACATTTAAAAATATATTTCACTTATAATGAATGTACAAATCATTTTTTTTTCTTGCTCATTTTTAACTGTTTGGACTTAAGCTGTCATTGTTTGTATTTGTGTTAATGTTGTTTGTGCAGTCAGTTTTATTATTGCTATCATTTTGGCCAAATGAATCGTTATCTAAATGATATTAAGCTTATGTTCATTATTTTCCTTTTGCCTTCTCAAAGGTTAAGATTGGTATTCTTTTATAATATATTTGAAAGAAAAATGGAAAGGATCAGATTTCTTAGCATAGATAATGAAGATGCATTTGTAATGTTCAAAATACTCCCGCTTACAACTGAGTTTGTTCATTTGTTGTTGCTTCTGTCTCATTAGCCAAGAGCAAGGGTTTTTTGTCTAAATCTTTACTTGAAAGGTTTTTTAAAAGAGAGTTTTTGTCTCCTGATGGTTCAGAAGAAATAGGTTGTTCAGGATTATTTTTATTTCTTGCAGCTTCTTCAGGAGTCCATAATTGCTCCAACTGCTTTAACTCCATAAGTAGCTCATCTATTTCTTGTGAAGTGACACGAGAAGATTTCCTTGATGACTTTGAGATTCCATTTTGTTTTGGCGATTTTTTATTGTCAAACATTAAATTATCTCTAGACGATGAGGTCTCGTGAGCTTCCAATTCGTTAACTTCTTGTACTGCACAGATGGGTTCTGAGGGTGGTTGCACAACAACAGAATGAGGAATGTCAAGGTAACAGCCAAAATCACTTTGCCTCCTGTTTCTATTACATGTATCGGGAAGATTATCTTGTTGAAATCCTGGATTTCTAAAGTTTTTTGGAATGTCACAACTTCTTCTAGTAGGATGAAACCTGTTGTGTGTTCGGTCAAAAAGATTGCCATTTCGCAAACTATTTTTCCGAGAAGCTTGTACTATGGTATCACTTATTAATTCTAAAAGACTAGGGTGCCGACTAATTGTATGCAGTGAAAGCATGCTTGGTGAATTTATTGCATCACCTAAGTCTGCAAATGCAAAAGCTTTAGCCAGTTGGAATATAAATCCCATTGTATTGGTATGAGCCTCTTGTTGACTAAAATACAGGTCTTCGTCATGCTGTGGTACATGGATTATTAATGCTGAATCACTTGAACAACGCCCAAAATCTGCATTTCGTTTTTTTGGAAATAGCGGAAGACTCATTGTTCGCTTCAGTTTTGTGTGATGATCTCTTGGCTGAAATTTTATGTAATAAAAAAAAAAAAATGAATGTACTAGCGAACAAACAAAAAATTAAGATGATAAAAGATGAATTTGCCTATTTTAATGAGCATGTTTGAGAGATAATTTTCTAATTATGGTAACTAGTTCTTTAATTCAACAATTAAATTTATTCCAGACTATTTTGTTCCTTAAACCATTGTCAGTGAGTTAATATTCTAAAATAATTTTCTAAAACATCATCATGTGTGTAATGAAATGAATTTGGTTTTGTTTGTTTGTTTTGGATATAGTATAATCATAAAAGCCATGATCAAGTGACATACATGTCTAATTGTTACATCTGCACTCAGTTGTTCCAATACTTCATATGAGTTAGCAATTGAAGGATGGGCAAACATGAGTGGTTTTGAAAGAGGCATAATCTTTCTATATATATAAAGAAGGATGTTTGTTTGTTTGTTTGTTTGTTTGTTTGTTTGTTTCTTATGCAAATCTATAGTTTTATTCCGATCTTGATGAATTTTTGCATACTTGACCTTCAAACCATGAGGAAGGTCACTGTCTACCTCAGATTTCGGAAAAATAATAATTATCGATAAAAAATCGATATTCATGGTTATGGAAGGGCATATTATTAGAAATATCTCATGACCAACAATGCGAGGCAAAGTTTGTGCAACAATAGGCTCGTCGTGTTTGCATCAACAATGGTCTCAATGCGCAATTCACCAATAACATTGAGCACAAAATTATTCAAAGAATTATAACAACGAACATAAAAAGATGATGCAATGACAGAACATTCGTTTCCAAGAATTATAACAATGAACATAAAATGATGCAATGATAGAAAGTTCTTTTCAAAAATTATAACAATGAACATAAAATGATGATGCAATGGCAGAACATTCGTTTCCAAGAATTATTAACAATGAACAGGAAATGAATATAATAGATGATATAGATAGGGCAGTCTCTCTCGATGAGGCAAAGGAGGTACACGTGTCTTCCTTCAGCTCCCTAACAAGCGTTCAGACGATTGGGAAAAGTGTGTGTGTTTCTTTGTGTATGTGTTTACCTACAAGCGTAATTATCCCGGGCAATGCCGGGTCGTCTGCTAGTAGTTTATACAACTTGAAATTGGAAAGTAGAAATATTCTAAAGTGATATGATATTTTCCATATAATAAGAAGGTGTAGATGGGATTTAAGGTTTGATGAAAAGTAAATTTGACCATTTGGATGTAAAACTCATGATGACTTATTGTAGATCCAAACATTGGAGACTCTTTCTAGAAGATTTTTTTTTATTTTCATATCTCATTTTCATTACTATCACATTCATTGTCTTGTGTTTATACAGAATTGAAAGAACTGACATTGTTCCATTTAAATTATAACATTTTCAAATACCACCACAGCAAATTTGTTAACCATCTGGAGATGAATTCATCAAAAGTTAACATCTGTATGGAATTCATCTTGGAAGAGTCTCCAACATTTGGCATCTACATACTCATCTTACCACCATTTCGACTATGAGTGTGTTATCATCTGGACATGAGGTAATCAAAAGTCAACATTGCATAGAAATCCTCTAGAAAGAGTCTCCAACATTTGGATCTACAAGAAGTAATGGTGAATTTTTACATCCGCTTGGTCAAATTTACTTTTCATCGAGCTTAAAGTACATTACATCTATACACTCTTTTTATTATGGAAAATATATCATCACTTAGTTTATAAAAGGATCACAAGATCTATACTCTGTCCAACGAAAGAAAAACTGGGCGTGTCCAGTTAAATTTCCAATTTCAATTGTTAAACATTGTTAATTTTATTTAGCAACAATGTCTTAACAATTGAAATTGGGAATTTAATTAGATACGCCCAGTTTTTCTTTCGTTGGATAGCGTATAACATCTTTGAAACAATCAACATTTTGAGGTTTTCTCAGTTGTTTCTAGAGGGTATCAAGAATGGATGCTGGAGACAAAGAAAAAAACCAGGAACCTCTAGCCATAACAAAGCCTATGACCAAAAATAGATGCTTGGTGACAGGACCTACAAAAAATAAGCATGGTAGTAAAACTAAACATGGATGTAACAATTTGCCAATTAACAGCCATATCAGAGAGGGAATGCCAAAGAACATCTCAGAATGTATACCGGGGTAACTCTCTGGAGATTGCTCTCCCAGAATAGAAACTTGCCGTTTTTGAACAGAATAACGTGACAAAAAAATGGATGTTCCACAATGATTAGATGTCGAGGCCCCAAAAACCTACTGACACCAACCCTTCATCCGAAGAAGATAATGGTGACATTTAATGGCATGCAGCTGGCATTATTCACTGTTCACTTTTGAAATGTGGTTAAACAATTAAAGGGTAGTTCACATCAAGCGCACAAGCGCAAGCAAATCTTTTGCACGGTGCAGAAATATGCACCGCAAAACAAAGTCGCCAAGCGTCGAACCAACTTCAAACAAGTGTGTTGATCCGTTTTCTTAGCCCTGTCCCCCTTTGCACCTCTAAGCTGTTCACACCTAGCGTTAATGCACAGCAAATTTAACGTCGAGATGTGAAGCAGACACGCTTTGAGACTTGAACATAGTTGAGCTAGCCTTTATCCATCAAAAATTTACAAGTGGCCACAGAAACAAGTTTTACTAGAACCAAGTGTCAAAAACAAGTCCAAAAATTACACAATTTGTACTGTGAGATTCTTCCTCGTCCACCATACTCACCAGACACTTTTTAGGATAGGGAAAAAGTTTAACAATGAAGCATCAATCAAAAAGCCTTTTCAGGAGTTTGTTCAATCCAGTATGCCGAACCTCTATAAAAGTAGCTTAAAGGTCTGATATCTCGATAGGAGAGGTGTATAGCATCTAATAACGCTTGCTTTTAGTTATAGAAGTTGGTGTCCACAAAGTTACTGTTGTTTGAAGTTTTTCTACGGCATCTGAGATTTTATGTGCAACAACCTGAACATTATCCTGAATAACTGAGAGAGTGGAGATAAAAATTTTAATTTGGCTGACTTGAATAGATAGAGCTATAATGTAAGAGATACAAGTGAAGTAAAGAGAAATGTAATGGATATAGCTCTGTTTTGAGATTGTTTTAAGCATATGTATCAAATGAGCAATGAATGATTCTCTAAAATGATCATATGCTGGACATGTGAATAGGAAAGTTGGCATCGAGGGAGACCAAAGAAAGAGGGATCAAGTCGGGAACTGCTGGAGAATTTATGGTTTTGAATGTGTGAATAAATGGCAATTCTTTGTAAAGAAAAGGATGATTGGATTAAGGAAGGATTAGCTTAGTTCAATTTAGCATAAGTCTGAGTTTTAGCTTTTTCTTCCTTGTTGCTAGCATTGTTCAAGTGGATTTCATTTAATTTTTAACTGTTACAGGATTTTTTGAAATTCAGAAAAACTTCACTGAAACCAAATGCATACCATTATTTTATTTGAATACTGGTTCATATTGCGCATAAACTCTTCCATTTCTTTAGATATCATCCTTTGTGTCTGCCGAAATCCACGTGTCACCGTTTTATTAAATCGTTTCACTTGTTTGGATTTCATTGCTTTGCTGAGGAAGTTTAACATCATTGCCCAATAACCCAGTCCAAAAATGATCCATATGCTAATTCCAATTTGATACACCCATCTGTTATCAAAGTCGTTTCCATGACCTGCAATAAAAGAATATCAAATCATGTATAAAACTTGAATTTAAAAAATATTCAGATTGAATAGTAATAAGCTTATGTTTAATACTTACTATAAATGTTCATCCAAACAATAAAAAAATGATGCATTCAAAACAAAGCAAAATTATAATATTTTAATGGATGAATTTTGATTATAGGTTAATTGCTGTTTTTACTATGGATAAAAGAAATTGCTTACCAGCTACATAATCACCAAATCCTATTGTTGTGAGTGTTATAAAAGCATAATAAAAGCTTTCCAGATATGTCCAATCTTCTAAGTAGGCAAAAACTATTGCAGGTAAGAAAAGGAAGATAATTGTTCCTGGAATTAGGTAGAAGATGGTATTGACTACCAGCGCAAATGTTGAATTGAAGCGTTCACTTTTGCTTCTTTCATGAGCTCTCAAGAGTACTGAACTAAAAATATCTCCAAAGCCAGCAATAAGAATGCCTGTCATTGGAATGCCAACTAGTGAATAAAATATGCAGAATATATGTCCTCCTCTTGATATTGGAGACAAATGTCCATATCCTGGAAAATATTCTTATTGTTAAAAATTTTGTTTTTGTATACAGACATATTTCGACTTATGATGAAGTTCCATTTCAGTGTAATTAATTATAAATTGCAGTTACATTACTATGTTGCTGGAGAATTGGGGCCATTATTTATTCATAGCTAGATGATATAAATTCCTAACAAATGCAATAATTTAAAAACTGATATAATTTATCTAATAATATAGTAAACAAAACAAAGTTCATAAAAACATATGATCAGAAGTGCTTGGTTGAAGAGTTATTCCACTACAAAGACACAAAGCCAGACTGCAATATGTCACTAATCAGGAAAATCCAATCAACTTCTGTGGATCATGGAAAATCCAAACTGTGCAATGATAGCTCGACACCACCAGCAGTTAATGAACAACGTATGGGTCGGTATTGTAGGCGACTGCCTGATTGGACCTATGTTCTACCTGTACAGAGCATCCATTAACTCGCCTCCAGACCTTCTCGAAAATGTAACCCCGGATTAGAACAAGAATGTTGTTATGTTTCTGCCACATTTCAGCCACAAAGTTTGGTAGACGACCGATGGATAGGTAGGGATTGGCCAATTCTATGGCCTGCACAGTTTCCCAGTCTAAATCTATGGGGAAACCTCAAAGCACTCATGTAAGCAATGACCTGTGCAAATATGGAGATGCTACAGCAACTTTATTGTAGACTCCTGTGAAACAATCGGCAACAGTCATGGGGTTTGACAGTCCATGGGGCATTATAACCATGCATTCGTTAATGCGGGACATTTCAAACATTGTGTTTTTGTATGAATTATATACAGTGAAACCTCTATTCTCGACCACCTCTTTAACACGACCCCCTCTTAACTCGACCACTTTTTCTTGGCACGGAATTAATGTCTCATAGGTATAATGCATTTTTTCCCTCTTTAAGCCGACCACCTCTTTACTCGACCAACGACCACCCATTTCAGGCACCAACCATCAATATACCCTCTTTAAACCGACCAGTAGACATGGCAAAATCGAGTCAAGATTGCCATGACTTGATTTTGCCATGTTTACTGGTCGGTTTAAAGAGGGAACATCAATGATTGGTGCCTGAAATGGGTGGTCGTTGGTCTTGGGATTGAAGCGTTAATAATGCCACTTCCTCTAATTTAAAAGGTATGCTCATTTTTTTGAAGGAGGAGTAGGAAACTGAGCATTGTTCAATCTGTTTCTTTGCTTTGTGTATCAGTGGCATTCACTCACACCGCTGCTTTATCTTACAGTTAGGAAGAGCTCAACATGTGATTGCAGTTGAGAATGCACATGTTGGGCTCACTTTACATCACTTTCACTCTTCACATCACATTTCAATTTCTTGCCTGCTGTTGTCACCATGTCATAAAGAAAACTTTGTTTTTTATCGCTACAAGACCAAGTCAAAACTTGCTGCATTTGTTTGAAAAAGTGAAAAAAGAATATCAACAAGTTACAGTACGTAAATGGTGAGCAGAAAAAAATAAATTTCAATGTTGCAGTTTTTCAACAAAGAATAGGGGAAATTTTTGATCCAATAACTGGGATCACTTTTATTGCTATGTAATTATACATGTATTAGGTATTAATATTTTGTTTTCACGTATTGTTTATTTTGAATAGCCACATTACTGCATAAAGTTTTGAAAATTTCCTTCAAATTCATTAATAAAACTTTAGTCCATTATGCAAATCACTAAAATAATAAATGAAACCAAAAGAGTAAGGCTTTGTACATCATCAGATTATATCCTTATAATGTTAAACAATTGAGACAATGAAACTTTATAAATTACGCTTGCCCCCCCCCCCCCCCAATTCTTTAAGAAGACCACCTCTCCAAACGACCACTATTACGTGGAACCATTGCTGGTCGGCTTAAAGAGGTTTCACTGTATTACCAGTAGATGCTGTTCATTTCCCTTGTAATTTGGCTTTGTGTCTTTGTAGCAGAATGATTTGTCACCTAAGCACTTATGGTCAAATGCTTTGTTTTGGTATGGGGAACAGCCCCTGCAGTTTGTCCTGCTAATATAGATTTACCCTGTGTAGCAATTTATGCTGGAATGCTTATTTATCTTTTTATTTGTTACTTAATTGTAGGCCCTCTGTTTTCTGTATTTTACTTTATTACTGTATAACTAATTACATTATAGTGGTTTTCAATTATTGTATTTGGTTGAGATAGTATACTATCAAGAAATTATGAAGGTTATATACCTCCTCATATATCCACAGTGTTTTCTTAAGATATTATTCATCTCATCCTTAATAATAATTACTAAATGCAGAAGAATTTTTCTTTAATTGAAAGAGGGTAATTGTGAAACTTTAAGTACAATTGCTAGCAGATTCAATTCATAATCTTTGTGAATGGGATCCTTGTGTCATAAGTCAAGATATATCTATGTTTGAATGTATAACAAAAAAATAAAGTTGTTCAGGAAATTATTAATAAAAAAAGTAGTTTGACGATTTTACCTATAGTTGTAACAACTGTAAGAGAAAAGAAAAAGGCATCGTAGAAATTCCAGTCACGCACATAAGAGATGTCTGTCATATTAGGTTCCTGAAGACATACTTTGATTATGTCTTCTAAAGCTTGCATCATGTATTCAGAAGATAAATTTTTATAATTGGATATGTTCCATTCTTCTAATTTGTCTAGGAAAAAAATATGAGAGTTTGGTGCATAATTATATTTGTAACAGCTTTTATATGTGTAATAACATAATAACAGCTTTTATAAATGGTAAAAAATAAATTAGGTGAGTATATCCAGTTTAGCTTCAATTTTATATGTTGAATGTAATCTGAACATTATGGATATTTTAATGTTTTAAGTTAAACAATAATTATTAGCAAAAGCTTGGAATCCCCATCTTAAGACTAGCATGTTAACTTTTTATAATACTGTACTTGGAAGAATTTGTTGGATCATTGCACTGACCTTCTGTTATTCAAATGTTTCATAGTGGCTTAAATTCAATCTTATTCTTTAAGAGAACTTTATAATTAAAAAAGAGGGCTGATGTGAAGTCAGCAATTGTGGTTGCTAAAGACCTTAGCTATCAAGATGCTTGCTGAAGAAGACTTGATAAACTAGACCTATGGTCCATATCATACTGTGTTTAATCTGAATTGCTCTAATTTGAATGAAAATGAGGGGGGGGGACCTCTTGTCCACAAAATGTTTGAAACGAATGCATGTTTCAACCACTTTGTGGTCATCATTCAATGAATACAGGATGGTATGATTGAAATGTACATTCAATTCAAATAAACATTTTTTTTTTTTTTTTTTTGTAGAAGTGAGTTTTTTTCCTTTTTTTTTCATTGTTCATATCCATAGTTGGTTTAGTTCTTCAGTTTGTCAGTTAATTCAAATAACGATCTTTTGTCTTCATTATTAAAACATCCCTAGCTTTTAGGTTCATGGTGAGGGTTCAAATTTTTTCAATAAGTATGCTATGGTGAGAGTTTTTTCCAAGTAGTAAGCCATGTGGCATGAAAAATGTAAATTTCAGATGATTCTAATTAAATTCTAAAGCACCACCAAAAATTAAAATTAAAAATACTATTAAATCTATTTTCATTTTAAATAATTTTCATGCAAATGGTAATGGCTTTGACAGCTTTACTAAATTTACAATGCAACCTATTTTATTCAGATGGAACATGATTTTATTTTTTTGGTTAGTGGAATTCTACACTGTGGGCCATTTATTAAATAGATCTTGTCATGGTTCCTCAAATAGTGGAAGAGGACTAATATCCCATTGAACACCAATATTTGCCTTTTCAGGCAAAGACCCAAGTTTCAGATACTAATCCTGTCAATTTTCTTCTGTGGCTCAAAGACATGGATTTCACTCAAACTGGACCTGAACAAACTCAAGATATTCCAAATGATCTGTCTGTGGCAAGTCCCAGGAATCTTACTTCCCACATTCCCAGGAAACATTTCATGCATGCAGGTTGCCCACAATCATCTCTACTACATTCCTCAAGGGGACTGGATTCAAAGCAATATTGGAGAGTTGTCTATATGTCCTCATCGACCGACAATGCATCATCATGGACGAATCCATGGGCCTCCTCCACAATTGTGTCCTCTTCCAACAAGTCCTTCTTGAGTTGGTCAAATTTTATCAGATCAATTTGACGTGGTGTTTCCTCTGATAGGCCAAAGAAATCCGCCAATAGTTTTATTACAATTGCTGGAGTGATAATTTCCATTGTTGGTGGGTGTTATCATACATTCGTTTCCAGACAAGTAGTGCCTATCGCTGTAGTTTCTTTACTTGTAGGCTAGGTCCTAGAAACGAAAAATAACGGTCAGAAGTTGCAACGTAACACTCATACGTAGAGGGAATATCAGTTCTCCGGTATATGAATGTAGTGTCTCTATCTTTTGATCATTGCACCTTAAATCTCACATATCAACATCCCTGTAATGCAAATGCTTTGGTTCTCCAACCAGCGACAACGCTATGGAGTATACTGGAGTACCGTTTCCTGTAAGATCTGGAGAGTGAGCAGGTCATGAAGAGTTATACCAAGAGGTCATGTTCCTGAAACTACTCTAAACACAAAACTAGCCTTATGGGTATTGCACTATTTTTGGTACATAGAAGAATGGTGGTAGAGAAAAATCCTGGATTCCTGCCTGTCTAGCAGCGACAATCATTCCCAAATTCGAAGTCACTCAGTTATTCAGTTTTGCACATCTTTCCCAAATAACTCGATTTGAATTGGTCCGATTAAATGCCTTTGTGTTGTAGTCACATAATTGCCAGTCCCTTTGTCCTATTTGAAGCGGCTCAGACTTTTACGAGGATGTTATCTAAAAAAAAGTGTCCAATCAGTGTATATCCTACAGTGATTCTGATGTAGTTTATCGGACTCGAATGGTAACGTGATCCTTAACGAATTTTATTGGGAAGTATTACCGCACCTGGCATAATCTCCGGACATTGCTCCTTCGGACTACCGATTATTGCAGTCAATGTTAATTATGTGAAAACGAGATTTTATTTTTTTACGTCACATATAAAAGGAATATATGCGAAATGGGATTTTGTCGTGTTTTATTTTTCACATATTTGATACAGCATTTGCTGCACTCACTTTTTAAGCTATTTTGACAATAATTTTGAAATGGGAGGAGTTATTCAAAATATCGGGATGGTCACCTGAAAATCCCAGGATCGAATTCATTTTGGTAAAACTTGGAACGAGTTTTTCTATATTGTTTTCTCACCTTTTAGTAAGCATACTTTTTTATTTAATCAATCGAATATTTGCTAGAACGGTACAGACACTTACCTTCAACCGCTTTCCGAACATCACTGGTGTTACTTATGACTGTGTCTGTTCCCTCAATAGAACCATTTTCAAGGTACATGAAAATCAGCGCACCAATGACTAGATAAACGATGAAGACGACTAAGAGAACAAAGCTTTGCTTTATTGTCATGTTTAATCCGAGTTAGTAACTTCATGATGGCCGTATTTCATCCTGAAGAGAAGAAAGTGGTGATTAGAAAATACATTGCATTACTTAAGTAACTGAAAAATTTCTTTGAAAATATTTGGGTTGATATTTTTTTAGCAATTCTATTTATTTTTAGTTCAAATATGCGAAATTAATGCAAAAGCTTATGTAATTCCCATTTGGTTGAAGGGAAAAGAACCAGAGAGCGAAACATGATTATGATGCAGCAATAATAAATGATAACGTCAAATTTCATTATATTTCGATTGGGTTTTAAAGCAACCCTTAATTTTCTAGAGTGATTTTGCAAACTCATTCCGTTGAAAAGATTTTTATTTTTTTTTTCCTCCCTCCATCTCTTTAAAGCAAACATTACTTACATCGGTGCATTGCTGGGAATCTCCTCTGTGATAAAAGTATGAATGGGTATTTTAGGAAAGTAGGTAGAAATTTCCTGTGTGCAATTATTTCCTTAACGTTTATTTCAAAATTCTCTTTTAGTGAGACTCGAATTTTAAAAATCGTAGGAAACTTGAAACATAATTTAAAATGTAATTAAATATGACATCTGCAGTTGTCCTTAATCATCCATGTCATTTCGTTTAATTGAGCATTACAGATTTCACATTTAATTAAAAATGAGCGAGAGAAGATTGATGGCAGAAAAAAAAATTTTCGGAGAAGAAATAATAATAAATAAAAATATTATTAATATTCTTTAATGTTTCTTAAACAGAACATTGAGAGCAATATAGTTATTGGGGAGAAAATTAATAGGAGCAGATGTGTCCCTATCCATTTCGCACATCTCCCCAAATTCGTTTCTTCATTTTTAGATTATCATCACTGACTAAAATAAACAACAACGATAACATGAAGCATAATCCTTCCGAGATGGTAGACAGCATTTAGCAAATATTGGATGTACGGTTAAAATCACTCCAGTCAAACAATTTCCCCTCTGCATGATCCCTCATTTACACTTACTTTGGCCTCCTTTTCTATCCTACTTCCCCAATCACACTGATCCAGTATATAATCCTTTGAATTACGGAAATTGATGGAAATGAACATTCCATATTCTTCTACTGCAATGCTTTAATATGAAAGCATTCAATTACTGTTTCAAACGGGAAATTTTCGATTTCTATTTGAACCAGGGACCACGTTTATCACGCTCGTCTCTACCACTGGGCTATCTCCAAGTATCCTAAAAACTACAAGATAGTAAACACTGGAGGCCCAATGATAGGGCAAGTATCGGGAATTTCTCCTAACCAAATTATCAGAACTACCAAAGTATCCCGAAAGCTGATGAAAATTTGTGCGAAAGCAATAAATTAGAACTGAAGTTAATGCCCCAAATATCATTTCGCGGAATTTTTCCTTTTGCTTTTTCCATTAATATCTTTACCTTATCATTGGAATATAGATCTTGTGTTGCACACTTGGAAATAAATGCGTGGTTAGATCTTTCGGTAATATTGAATATACCCATGCGGTCTGTTAAAAACTGATTCCTTTATGGTAATATACGCTAACCATAGTCATTCTATAACAAGTCTTCGTCGAATGTGGTTTGATTGTTCAATAATAAAGTTGAATTTTCATGTTTTGCTTTAAAAGTTTCTAATTGTTCTCTTATGTTAATTTTTGGTCATCTGAAGCTTTTAAGATGATCAAATGGGTGACCAGATGTAAGGACGTAGTTGGCGAAAATTGAGTTATTGTTATGAATTTAAATGTTCTTCGTGCCGAATTTTAAATTCTTTTCGTCATGCCTAAATAAACACTATTACATAATATATATTTCAATGTGTATATTCCGCTCTTCTCGTATTTGGATCTGTGGTACTCATTGCGTCTAAATGTTATTGCAAGTATAATTAGTTCTGTAAATTACATTTAAATTTTGATTTTTAAATATCTTTGTTAATTAAGAAAAACCAAAAAACCATCAGAAATAACAATGTACCTAAAAACTGGACCACGCCTGTATTCATCAAAAAAGGTCCATGTATTCATAAATTAACAAAGATATTTAAAAATAGAAATTTAAATATAGTATATAGAATTTAATGATATTTGCAATAACATATTCAGACGCAATAAGGATAATGGATCCAAATACGAGAAGAGCGGAATCTACAAATTGAAATTGACATTATGTAATAGTGCTTATTTAAGCTTGACGAAAAGACAATTTAAAATTCGGCACAAAGAACATTTAAATTTATACAAGTATGATAACAATAACTCAACTTTAGCAACCACATCCTTACATCTGGTCACCCATTTGATTATATAGAAAATGACATGGAGATATTAAAAACTTCAGATGACCACAACAAAACCAACATAATGGAACAATTAGAAATTTTTAAAGCAAAAAAGGAAAATGATAACCGCATCCGATGCAGACTTTTATTCAGGACTTCTTAACTTAATTCATATTGTTGCAAAGCTCGCACATTCAATTGTTTCGGTGTGACGAAGTCGTATGTTCTCGTTTATTTATAGTTTGATTATTGTAAAATTATTAAAATTATTCAATTGTTGTAAATGCATCATTGTTAAATTTATATTGTTAGATTTTCAAATACTTGTAATCTCTTGATGTTGAAAAGGCAAAATAACCGAGCAATCCTCAGTCGTTATATTAAACATTAAGTATTGCAAGAAAGATCCAGCCATTTATTTATCTTTACCTTATGTTTGGAGCATTAACTCCAGTTTAAATTTGTAACTTTCCTAAGATAAATGGCAATAGCTAATTTAACAAACGCTAAAGTGATCAGAAGTATTGTATCCAGATCTGGTCAAGTAAATGACCAGAGTAGCGCAAATTGCAAAGTAAAAATGTTTCTACCGCGTATTCTATACTTTAGTAGAATCACGTAATGTAGGTACAATAGTTTACAACAGATATGTACTTTATTAGAGAGCCTCCTTTCTTTTAATAAACCATTTTTTCTTCACATTGTATATATAAAAATTTTAAATTATAATACTTTTCCTAAAACTACAGACATATGTATTCAAAGTGTTAATTTTGTTTTTAAATAGATATTGCTTCACAATACACATATTGTTTGACCGAGCATAAGACGCACGAAAATTACCTGCCTCTAATATCCCGATATCATCATTGGGAAACTGAATTTGCATTGAGCAGACAGCAATATTAATTAAAGTGATAATGCAATGGTGCTGAATGCATCTGAATACAAAACATCATGTCACGACAGTATAACTATTGAAAGAGTTCAAATACTTACGTTTGAAGGCACTTTTCAAAATTAAATAGGTATGAGAAATCAAGAATATGGGTGTCTTAACTGGATAGCAACACCAAAAAGAGTCACAACCGCACGTCCACAGCAAATAAATCTTGTTGTGGACGTGCGGTTGTGACTCTTTTTGGTGTTTCCATTGTTAAATAGGTATTTTTGAAAGACAGAGGATTAAAAACTGCGTCATTTTGAGAATACCAGAATCCAAATATCTTCTCTGATTCCAATATTTCATCTCATTTTATAAGAGAAAGAGTGGTATTATAATCAAAAATTAAATTAAATAATATTGTGACAAGACCGGGGGGGGGGGGGACCACCAGATAAACTGGAAGTCCAAACCCGATATTGTCCCCCAGCAGGCGAAAAGCCCAAAGCAGGGTTAATGGAAATGCATTAAAAGGAAATAAAGTAAATACTGATAATATATAATACAATAACAATAATAATCAAATTAATAATAAAAATGTGATAAATTAATGTATACATAAATTACATCAATAATACTAACTAAAAACTAAAAAACAGAAAGAATAATGTTAATAAAATTATTATAAAAGCCATCAATTTTAAGTTCTAACGAAAAACTGGATTGACGATGGTTGAACTTGAAGCTATAGTTGTTGGAAGATTGAAGATGTAACGAACTCAATGGCAATTCTAGTTCTCGAGTCCAAAAATTCTAATAAACCAACCAACCAACATCCCTCTTCAAGTTCAACACTTTTTCAAATCATCTCCCAAGTAAACTTCGGTAAATTTATCTCTCTGAAACTTCAGTAAATATTAAAGTTCAACAAGAAAATAATTATCAATATCTCCAAGACATCAGTTCTTCATCCTTCACTAAATTTTTGCGTTTGGTAACACTTTACTCTTCAATATCGTGCTTTAGAGTAGCCCCAGTGTATGTGCCTGCCTGTGGCCCATACCATCTGGGTTCAATACTGTTCAACGATAATCTAACCCAATCTAAGAAGAAGAAGAATAATCTGTGTCTTTGAATTCGTCAATTCTTCATTCTTCCAAATATCTTCAGGTTCAAACGTCGTCAATCCAGTTGTTCATCAGGACTTATAATTGATGACTTTTATAATTTTATTTATATTATTTTATTAACATTAAAGATGAGTTTTATTTATTTAATTTAATAATTTCATCTCATTGTTTTAATTGTGTTAAATATTTCTCTCTAAATAAATGTCTGTATTAAACAAAGTTCTCATCATGTTTGTTTACACCTGATGTTCATTTTACACCTAGTTTTCATAAACAAAACGACAGTCGTAAGAAGAAATTGAGTCAGAGGCTGAGAGTATGATATTCTAACATTTTAATTTAGATGCTGGTATTTTTATCACTAACCCAAAACAGAAAGAAACGCAGACATTGCTATAAAAACAAAAAACTGTGTGTCAATTACACTGGTCAACAAAAAAATACTTTTTATTAGTTACTTTGACAAATGTAAGTGTTCTAGACTAATTTGAGTGTGCTGATTCCAAATCTGAACTCCAAATTTTTCTACCGTCAGGATGTAAAGTTATCTGGACTTCTTCCCGCTGGACTTAGGGGCTATTAGCGACGAACATGGTGAAAGATTTCACGAAGAAATTAATTTAATGGAGACAAGATACTAAGGCCGTTTCGATCCAAATAGGGAAACTGATGCTACGCACAAGCGCCAGAGCAAATCTTTAAAACATTTTCGAATAAATGCTTTATCTTCATCTACTGTATGGAAATATTTTTATGAAATCTAAGCTATGTTTAACACCATTTAAAATGTTTTAGTAAAATAATATTGCTTAAGTTTCAGTTGTGTAAAACAGTCTCATAATGTCAAATTTAAACATTGGTGGTTTCTACAGTGTAAGTCGAGATTCTGAAGTGATAGAGAAATTTGGAGTTCAGATTTGGAATCAGCACTCTCAAATTAATCTTGAACACTTATATTTTCCCCAGTAGCAAACATGTTGTTGACCAGTGTTATCTATGCAAAAGAACACAGAAATATTTTGGGATGCCATAACTGAAAATATGATACGAACTTGGAGAAAACAAGAGCAGTTTTTTTTGTAAAATATCGTTAAAATTTTTTCGTATGATAAGTGCATGAAATTATTTTTTCCCCCAAAAACTACCCTTGTAAAACGGGGTGCGTCTTATACGAGACCAATTCGTTCTACAGATCACAAATGCGGCAATTTATGGAGTTATAGTAAGATGCAATTACAATACTGAATTCATTCGTGAGAAGAATTTGTGAGAAACTTAGGGTCGATTTGACTAGGTGACGAAATTGGTAAACTAAAAGTGCTTAATCGATTGATTGACTGTGGCCAAATGAAGTGTAATGAAATCATCTGCCTCCAATCAAATATGCTATTCAGATTGAAAGTGAATATGACATGTCTTCTTTCCCTTTATATTTTTAAACGAAAGGAAATGAAAGAGCGAATCCTATTGTTATTGAAGACTGATTAAATTTGATTCCTTTTTTTTTTCATACCGTGTGATATTTTTCTTCTTCAATTCTACGTGTTATTTTTTTTCTTAATTTAAAAATTAAAAAAAGGCAATAGAACTTGAATGACGTCCGAGCGGCGAATAAATTGACTTGATTGACGACGGTGATGGAGAAAAGGAATTGAGGTTGAGATAAAAAATAAAAAAAAAGGAATATTTACGAATGCAAATGAGAATGAAGACTAGAACAGCTTAATTCCATTAAATTTTATGACTGAATTAAAGAAAGATAAAAATGTAAAAATCTTTCCGACACTTGTCTTAATGCGAGAGGATGGCACTTTCCATAACGAAATATTTAGGAAACGAAGCCAAATACGATGAAAATAGTTCAATTTAAATTTGAATAAATTTCCTAATATACCAAGAGAAGGTTAAGAGTTTACTTTCTTAGAATTTGCGTTAATCTGTTGTTGAAATTTCACATTCGATTTTTAATATTCATTTTGACCGAAATGTTTTGGGGCTAGTGCATTTTGATGAAGTCGAAAATTTTAAATTCCCCAATATCAAAAATAGAGAACAAAATTATGTATGTCTAGTAATATATTATTCCTGTATCTGTCCTTGCTGTCTGAATGTAATTCTGAAAAAATAAATGAATCCTATTATATTGCAACTTGTTCAATAATCTTTTACACATCCGACTCATTTCGGGTTATCAACCATTATCAAGGAGAATGAATGAAGTCAGCAGACATTAAAAGCTCAATTGGAAAGCTCAATTTTAATAATGGGCTGGCGTTGTTATGATTGAGTTTTCTTACTGCAACAATGAGTTAATACGGAGTAATAAACTCCAAACGATATCACCCTTAATAGAATTCAAGAATTTTACAAAAGTTTTAAATAGTTAACGTATTGTTGTTTTAGTATTATGTACTTTCAGAATTGTTGTTGAAATCATTGTTATGGCTTCAATCTAATTTTCTCTGATGACTACGCATTCGAATTCTTGCTTCATTTGATTGTTTAATAGCGTAATTTTCATCCAATATCTTTGCTTTGAATATTTCCAGGTATTGGCTAAGCTATATTTGAAAGTTGAATATACTCTTTTCTATAGAAAATACACATTAAAAAAAAAATGAGTGTATTATTTGGTCCATAAGAATAAAGCCATTAAACCATTTATTAGGTATAAAATACAATTTCTGTTCTCAAATACAGTTCATATAGGCTATATAATATGCTCTTCAATTTTTTTCCTGAAATCTCAAGAGCTTTGGTGCAAAAAATTGATAATTAATAGGTTCACTCATCTTTATATTTAATTGTGGTCTTTTTATGTAGAATTGAATTTATCCACGTTTCTTTCAGCACTACTGTGCTCTCTAAAATAAAAAGATTTCTTTATAAATTTTATCATTTATTAGTAAATAAGAGTTTCGTTTATTATCCGCAATTTTAGAATCAAGGCTCTATGCCATAATTAAAATGTGATTAATAGAAGAAAGAAAGATTTAGGAGCAAAATTGCTGGAGTTATTGTCCTTTTCTGCCTATTTCTCATAAGCATCCTGGCAACTAACATGAATGATATGCCAACTTTGTTGAAATCTATGTAATATTATATGTTTTTAAGAGAAAATACTTTACCTACCGGGAAAAACGGGAGTAAACTAATTTTGTTGGGGGGATGATAATAATTTTTTTTTTTTTATCTGGAACAAACATTTTATTCAGGTTCTACAAAAAAAGAAACTTCTAATTCTTTGAACAAGAAGAAAAATCTTTTATAATGTCTGCAAATGAAAATTCAATATCTCTACACAATTTTGAATATTCCAGTAATAACATTTTTAATTTCTAGCTGATGTTTCTACAAGTTCATCTAAGGTTTCTAAAGCCACAACACCCTGACGATTCCATTAATATTTTCTTGGGTTTTTTCCTTTGGTCTTTTTCTTCGTTTTACATAAATTGAAATTAACCCTTCTGTAAATGTTCTGTCATCTTTGACAATATGATATTTCCATTTTTTTTTTATTTTTTATTTTATCTCGACAGCCTAATCGTCCTAATAACATTATAAATAAAGTGAAAGAGTGTTTAGTATATAAATTAGTAGTAATATATTCTCCTTTTTTAATATAAAATTCGATAAATGAAAATGTAAACTACACAAAATGGAAAATTAGAATAATAAAATTATTACATTCACCAATCTTGATTTTTGACGGATGCAGCAGTAAATGTGATGTTGATATGAAGTCTTGAAGAATGCGTTGTAGAAAGTTGAAAACAGGAAAGAAGACGATGTTGATAGTCAAACACACATTATGATAAAATATTTTGAAGAATGTAGTTCAAATAGATAGTAGTTAAATAAATATTAATTGAGAAATAATAGAGATGAAGGAAGGAAACCACTAGTTCACCATATGGTATATAAAACTCGTTTTTGTGGACAAGTGGTTTCCTTCCTTCATCTCTATATAAGTATCCACATAGGTCAGTCTATTATACTTTTATATAATTTTATTATCAGAGAAATAATAATTAAATAAAAATAACTGTTTGTTAGTTGTGATTGATTTGATTGTTGGATGTATTTTTGTCTTTGATTTTTAGAAATGTCCATTTGTTGTTTATGTCTGTTGATGGTTTGGCTAAATTTTTTTCATTTGTTATGATATTTATAGTTTCTTTTATTAATCTTTTTATGTAATCTTTTCTTTTCCAATGATTTTTGTCTTATTCCAATCTGGTGTATGATTTTGATTGATACAGTGGTTAACTAAATGGTTATTTTTGTCTTTGTGTCGTAGTGCTCTTTCATGTTCTTTTATTCTTATTTGCAGTTGTCTTTTGTTTGACATGTGTAAATATGTTCACAATTTTTACATGGAATTTGGTAAATTATGTCTGTGGTGCTCCATTTTTCTTTGTTATTTTGACTTATGTCCTTGAAATTGTCATTTGTGTTGTTGTTTTGATTGCTTGTTAATTTTAGGTTTGGAGTAGTTGTTAATGTTTTTGTTATGTTATTTGTTATTTTTGGTATGATTTTTATGTTTGCTATTTGTTCTAGCATTTTTTTCTGTTTGTGGAAGATTTTGTTATTTTGACAATGTAATATTGACAAAAATCATAGAGAAAGGAAATAAAAACGCCTTTCCTTCTCCATGACAAAAAATGCATCCAACAATCAAAATCAATCGCAACAACCAACAATTAACACATCCAACAATTAAACAATTATCATTACATTGTTTTTATTTAATTATTATTTCTCAACTGTTATTTCATTTCAAAAAATTCAAATCTGAAGATGAGAAAAAACTTTCTCGAAAATGTTTATTTAACTACTATCTATTTGAACTAATTCTTCAATATATTTTATCATAATGGGTTTTTGACTATCAACATCGTCTTCTTTCCTGTTTTCAACTCTACAACTTCCTACAAGACCTTCTTCAAGACTTCATATCAACATCATATTTACTGTTGCATCCGTCCAAAATCAAGATTAGTGAAAGTATTAATTTTATTATTCTAATTTTCCATTTTGTATATTTTATATTTTCATTTATCGAATTTTATATTAAAAAAAGAGAATATATTACTACTAATTTATGTCCTAATAACCTTGTTTGTGAAAAATATATCATACTGATCTAAAACTTTATGGCCTCCGATATAATTCAGCAATTTTAACAACTCGTATATATATTTTTTATATTTTCCTTTTCCTATGATCCTCGTCTGTGGGGAGTGATCTCAAGACAGTGCTTCCTTGTAACCTACAGAACTATTAAATAAATAAATAAATATTTGTGTAATATTTGCCTTGATTTCTATAATAATTTGTAACATAGCATGGCTTATTTCTTCACAAACATCTAGCAGTTTTTTATTTGTTCACTAACATCAGTTTTTGTTAACTGTGCAGTACATGATTGTAATGCAGGCAAAACACGATTGCATGCTCATTAAATATCACGTGAGTGGAGATGAGTTTGCTAATTATAGTAAATTGCTAATTAGTAAATTGCTTTTAAAATTATTTACTAGATTTGCAATCAAGATCAAGCCAATAAAGCATGTCTGAATTTTTGAATTCATTTTTAATTACAAATAAATAAATTAAATTTCATACAGAATATATGGAATGGATTATTAATAAGGACTATGAAAGGGAGAACTTATTGAACATATTTAATAATTTGATCTAGAATCTTCACCTAATGACTAATTAACTTCTTCCGGAGACTTGATTAACGAGCTTCATCGTGAAGCTCGAATTCATGTGAACATTCTAGATGATGTCTGTTGAAAGTTGTTTATTTACATAGGGTTATATTAGAAAAATTGAGCATGCTACCAATTATACATTAAATAATTCATCTGTTCTTAGCTAATATTTGCTCATCCATCATTTTTGTATCGACTATTCACTCAGAACTATTTTTGGATATGGATTTTTGAGCATTGCAAATGTTTATTTATCTTTATTAGTCTCTTTTTGTATAGCCACTGTATCATATATATAGAATTAATATAATTGTGCTATATTTAGATTCTTTCTTCTAATCGGTAGTCCATAGGTTGAAAAGGGAGAACAGAGTTGGAGAATTGAAAAGAGAGAGAGAGAGAGAGAGAGAGATCGGTTATTACGTAAGAAGAAGCAGGAAACTATAGTGAAATTGACAGATAAGCATTTGTGTGTAAGTAGGATATTCTCTCTTAAATGGAATGACATCTGCGTCCATATTTCATCAGCAATGGAATCCGACGGAGAAGAGCTTGATTTGCAAGTGCCATACATATTTCCACCTTCGCTTGCATCACCATACGTTGTTTTGTCGTTTTTTTTCTTTTTAAGATTGAATTGATATTGGGGATTTTGAATTATGTATGAAGGCGAAACTTGTCATTACCTTTATTCTAATATGTATCGAGTAAAATAGAAGGAGAATGAATTCGTTTGTGTGAAGATTGTAGGACATTGTAATGGGAAGCTGGCTTCGAAGAGAATTTTTTTTTTTAATGTTTTTAAAAATTCCTTTTCATTAAAATTTTTCAGTTATTTTGTTGTATACGAAATAGCGTTTATGAAGAAGAAAATATTCAACCATGAAAGAAAATAAATAACGGCTTTATTAATAATTTTTTTTGAAAGGTCTTTATGTTTTTAAATTTTAATCCCTCCTATCCGTTTATATATTTTTTAGGTTGTTTCTATATATAATCAGTGTAATTTAAACAAAAATTAGCAACAACTGAAAATAATGACACTAATAATTGGGAGTGTCATTGATGATCATAAATAATTCCAAGCAAGTCTTTTCTTTTGTTGTATTTTCATTGATTACATCAAATTAAATAATAGAACAAGTAATTTATAGCTTAATTACTCAGCATCTACTGAATTTCTTCCTACATAAGCAATTAAAAAATGTTAAATTCCTCTGTTTCAAAATCTAATTTTAAGAAGGAAAAAAAAAAAACAAAGAGAACCCAACATAGTGTTTTTATAAGACTCATCATATTAGCCTTTTTTGTAAATATCACAACAGTATATAATTTCAATGAAAAATCTTTTTAAATATTAAATCAAATTTTATGGTCACAGTATCATTTTAAAAATTCTATATTTCTCAAGCAGAAATTCTACGCATACTATAAAATGTTTATGGCTTAATAACAATCTTGAGAAAATTCATTTTATACAGTATAGTCTATATAAATTTTGATGTGCAATTTATAAAATTCTTTAAATATTTTAAGATATTATATCAACTATCTAAAAAATATCTATATATATTTCTCCTATGGTCTAAGCTTCTGTGTATAGTGCGTTAGGTAAGTTATTGTGTACGGGGAAGTTAAATATTAAATTAATTAAATATCAATTACTGATCACACAAACGTTTCACCTGCCAATAAGACGCTGAATTCTATTAAGAGTTTTTCTTTTGTTTTTTGTTCTCTGGGCCGGAACTTGACTGTCATTAGTGACATACCGAGCAAGCTCATCAACAGGTGCCTCCCTTTGAGGGCCTTTAAATGTCAAATAATGAATTCTCAGACGTTATCTCAACAAGTCGAAAGGAAAAAGCGAATAAAGAAATACATCCACAAGATTCCATTTCTATTTCAATAATTATCTGCTGCTTCTGCTTTTTTTTTGCTAATATACAAACCAGACAAATAATTCTGTGTATTTGTGTTGGAATCAACTTTGAAATACATGAAGAGCCCAACGAATTAAATCACGTTTTCATATTTCTGCTTTCATAATCTTTCAATGAAATCCAAGCATACATAATAATTTTTCTCCTTTACTTACACTGGACATCAGTGACTCGTTAAAATAGCATTGAGTTCTCTTACCATTGAAAATCATAGTCGTTTCATTGGGAATTTCCTAAAAGAGATGTTTAAAGGCTAAGAACAGGCAAAACGACATCAATCTTAACAAGTTTAATTTGCATTCCTCAAATAAAATTTTTTTTTAATTTTTTTTTTCTAATTCTACTTTTCCAATTGGAGAAATGTTGGTAACGCCCCTTTTGCAATCAAGAAAATTCCATCTAATACAGATCATATATATTGTAAGAAAAAATGAGAAAAGCATAATAGACATGCAGTTAAATAGCGCCATAAACTCAAAGGCTTTGTTCCGAAAACGACATCAATTAGCGCCAATTCACACGATGTTTCCTTATTTGAATATAATGGTATTTGACAAGTATAGATATGGTAAGGATTTGTTCATTTGCATAGATGAGGTTTGTTTATCTTTTTTCTTTTTCGATTGCCCCCTCAATGTTAAAGTTGAAGAATGTTAAAGGAAAGGTTATTTGCAAGTTCCATTCATTCTTAGCAATGAGATCATAACCAAGGTGCGATTGACCATCTTGACCTTTACACTTTTACTTATGGCATGTTACGTAAAATAATTACTTGATTTTCAAATCATTATTATTTTTTTTTTATTAACACGAATCCTTATTCCTACTTAAGATACGAAGTATAGAATTAATATATTAACAATTTATATAGATTCTTCATTAACTTAAAAGGATTTTTTTCCACAGCTTTACTTATATATTTTGATTTCCTTCATTAATTAAAATTCTTTCAAGTTAACACTTTCTTACTCCGATTCCTTCATCTAGTAAAATTTTAGCTATCCCAATAGCTTATGTGGAAAAGCTTGAGAAATTTTTAATCACACAAATTTTGAAGTAAAAAAAAAAATTCCATAACAAACTAACCTAACAAATTAAGATCATTGTTGCTCTTTTTCATCAGAAGTATATCTTCACAAATTATTACCACATTTTATAAATTAATCAGTACCTTGAATAATGATATAATAGCAAATTTAAAATCTAAGCGTGTCTCAATTATAATAGTCATCCTAACCATTATTTTAATATGATTAACTTCATTTACTTTTATTAACCAACACACTTTTTAAGAAAATGTTAGATTATTACAAAGGGTCTTCGTATTGAGCTCTTTTGATTGCTATTTATGTTATACATAAGAAGTTTTACGCTTAAAAGAAAGCTAGAAATTTTTTTGGATATTATTAAATTCAAAAAGATTTTAACACTTTCTCTTTATAAAATACTGAAGTCAAAATTGACGTTTCGCCGTGAAGCAGGAGTTAAATTGTTTTGAAGACCTCAATCATAAATAGTTTAAGTATTTTTCTGTTTTAATAAAAAAATCTAAATATTTAAATATATTAACAATAAAAACACCTCTACATATAAAAGCATCAACTTCAAAAAATTTAATCAGAGTAAGTATGAGACAACGAAATCCAAAGTATGCAACAGTAAAATAAAAATTTTAAGAATTCGCATAATTGTGAAAAGAGACCAATAAGATTTGACAAAGTCTCTTGATACAATAAAAATATAGTAATTATGTTGAGGAGTATTAAGATTAAGATTGAAAAGATATATTAAATATACATATTAAGATTGAAACCGACCGAAAAAAAAAATAAAAAAAAATACGGCTCGTCGTTATTCTCGTGGTCCCTGGTTCGATTCCAGGTTTTGCGGAACTTTTTCTTTCATTTTTCAATCTAAGTATATTTACTTAATGTTGGAGCACTACCTCAAGTATTTACATATTATTTTATTATTTCTACATTGAAATTATTAGATTAAATAAGCTTATAATTGAATTTTAGGAAAATTTTATACAAATTATTTTTAGATAGGATTATTCATATTTATATCTTTGATACGAAATTTTATTTTTTATAAATTATATTTCTTAAAAATTTTAAATTCACTTATGTGTTTAGCAAGGTTCAATTTGTTGTAATAGAATAATTTTAACTTAAAAGTTTTGGGTTGAGGTTTATGTTTTAAGTATTTTACTTTTAAATTACTATTTATTTATCAATGGTTTTTCTTTCTCTCTGGTTTTAACTCTGTTTTTATTTTATTAAAATTATATTAAGCGTATTTCTCTCCGATTTTTGATTAACGTTGTTTTCCGAAAACGATATTTTGCTCTCGGAAAAACCTAATCCAAGGCTATTTTTTGGGAAGAAATTAAGTTTTCACAAAGGCTTATTATTATTAAGAATACGTTTACATGTAGTTATATAATGTTTTTGTTTATATTATGCTTTTCCCATTAAGTAAATTAACACTGACTATTTCCTTTATTGTAGTTTACAATACTGTACTTTATTTGATCCATACTTTGAATTATTCCTTTAAAATGCAAAATTGTTAAGTAAATAAATTTAGAAAAGCAATATTTATATTTAAAAATATTTTTGTATTTATATTCGTCAATGTAAATCTTGAAAAATGCGTATAAAGAGATGGTAAAATTCATCATAAACTCTTCTCCGTGAGGATGAATGAAATGTAAAATTTCAGAGTGTAAATTGTAATTATTTGCGTAATTATTAATTATGTAATTCATATACAGACAAGCCAATTGATTGTATTATTTGCTTAGAACGTATTACACTGTAATCATGTACATTTTTTTCCTTCCTATTGATGACTTAATAATGGCTTGTCTATTGATGAAAGTAAACATTTATTTTAAAGTTTAGTACAGTATCATCTATTCTAAGCGACGGCTCCATTTCAACTCTTGGCCGGCCAGGTGGCCGAGAGGGCTAGGGCGTAGGCTTTCTAATTCTCGAGTCCGCCTGGTCGTGGGTTCGAATCCCGCCGGGCATATTTGTGTTTGTCTTGGGCTCCGGTACAGATGTAATTTGTGTAAAAGGCTGCAAAATGACCTTAGTAGTCGACGCCGAAAATTCTAATCAACCAACCATTTCAACTCTATCATCAATCTATTACGTTGAGTGGGGTTGAAGTCATTGAGTATGTTCAAGGTAGATTACCGAAGAGATATTAAAGGAGTTTCTATAGAGTTTTACAATTTGTCAAATGTTTATAAATTTTGTCAAAGGAAAGGAATTAACGCCTTCTTTCATTCAGTATCGTTATCATTTACAAATTACGGGAGCAATTTTCTCCTTCCCACTTCAAAGAGTTTCCGTTAATAAATTATTCAGTTTAAAGCGTTAGAAATTACAGTTTGCCATAAATAACGTGGCAAAATTAACGCAAATTCTCTCATTTGCATTCTTCTGTCTAAATGAGCCGGACGATCTGAAGAAGAACTTTTTAGCTCCGTCGCGGGTCAAAGGTCGACGACATCTAACTCATTCACTCTACTTTGACTCTTCATTTCTTCGTTCCTTAATATGTCAATTGGAGTCATCATGAGTTGTCATAGAATCTGTATTTTAAGGGGCAGAAAGAATTGAATAAGTGAAAAACTCTTCGGGGGTGTTATTCTCATCAACATTGATGAGGGGATAATAAGGGAGGGAATGAGAGACAGAAATGTCACAGAATGTGCTCACAGTTATTAACGAGGATAATTTTCATGTCAACTGAGTGCAGTTTAAAAAAATAAAAAAAATAAAAAAACTATAATCGGCTGTAATTGCTGGGTGAATAAAATGCGTTAAAAGCATCTTAGGGGTCTAGAAATGAGCGTTGCTCGATTTCGAATATTTCTGCTCTAATTTGAGTAATAAATTGTATGACAAATAAAACGGATATTCTATTAATATATTTTTTTCCCAAAAGTCTCTCTCTATTCAGATGGAAGTTCTTTATTAGAATAACAATAACTTAAAAGGTGATTGGTTTGTGTCAAGATCAAGGTCTGATACAGTTTTGCTTGACATTTTTAGTAATTCAGCCGAGACTTTCATTCAAATAGAGAATAATGACAAAATAATTAATGTATTTTGAGGTAAAATACGAATCATTTTAATGAATATAACAAACTTTAATCAAAATAATAAATTAACAAAAATATTGAACCAACTAAAAAAGTGTCATCAATTGGGTCAATTTAAGTTTAGATGTTTATAAGTCAATGCAATTTCACAGTACATTTCAACATACTATTCCCAGAGAATTTCATTGATTAAAGTAAAATATAAAGGGTATAATGCATAGTAGTATTATAAAGATTTTGAATGTTTCAATATGAGAACTTGTTTGATTACACTGTTTCTACTTGCAACTACAAGTTCTTCGTACGGAGAGGAATCAAATGATTCAATTATCGGCTTATAAACATCTAAATTTAAGTTGATTCTAAAATTTTGTTAATTTATTATTTTGGTTGAGATTGGCTATATTCATTAAAATAAGAGAAGAATGATTTCATATAAAAATATTATTTTATTTCAAAAGATGATCACAACCAGAATATGATTGCTTCTCTTGTTACTTCTATTGTACCCAATACGGAATTCCCCTAGCCTTTATTGGATTAAATTAGTGAAGATTTTACTGTTGTCAGCGTAAATGATAAGGAAGAAGAAGGGAAAGAAAAATAAAAAATTAAAAAAAAAAAAGAGAGACGAAGTGCGAGAGAAAGAGTGCAACGGGTGAGAGGCAACGGAGAAGGCTCATCCGTAGGAAAAACGGATGGAGAGGAACCAAAGGATTCAATGAGTACTAAGAATTGTGTGGTTAGCGTTCACTAAAATAATAATAATAATATAAATGAGCGAAAATCAAAATTGTTAATAAATAGTTCTTGAAACTAGTCAAGGATTTCAACCCGACCCCCAAGAGTGGGAAGAGATGAGCCGATGCAGATTATTGAAAGGGAAATCCAAAATGAACACCAATGAACGCGTTCGGGGAATAAAGAAGGTTCTGATTGACGTCAATTATACGATTATTTTTCAGTTAATAAATCTGAAGAGGAGGTTATTGTTTTTTTTTGGTATGATAATCGGTTTTGATCGAAGTAGTACGTAGTGATTTTGATCTGTGAACGAGAAATGTTTTACTGCTACGTTCTGCTTGTACTTTAATTTCTAATTAAACGAGGATTAGTGAATAGGTCATAAAGAAAGAATTATTTAAAATATTCGTGACTAAAGTGGGATTCGAACACGGGAACTTTGGCACTGGCGATTAGCTACTTTATAATCGTCCACTTTATAAGTCTATAAAGGACTTATTACTAAGAAAAACAGAGATAAAGTGACGGGGGAGGCGTTAAGAAATGTGTTTTTTTTTTTCAAGTAGGGAAATTCAGTTTAGGCAATAAAAAGTCTTTAAAAAGTGCAACTGAGGTGGGGATATTAAATTAGGAATGTGATTAAGGTAGATAATTTCTAAGGGGGAAAAAAAAGATGAACAAATGAAATAAAAGAACCGAAAAAGAAAAATGGATACAAAATACAAACATTCGGAAACAAACTTTATAAATATAAAACTGATTATCAATATTGATTCTCAATTCCGAATAGAAATAAGTACTATTTTTAGAATTCGTATTCTTTCTTTCCTCAAGAGGATATGTCAACCATAAAGTCAAATCTCTTCTACTAATGACAATGTTATTAAGCGCTCAATCAATTAATTAGTTAATTACAAACAGAAGGTAAATATTTGCATAATGGTAGTTACTTATGTTTCTAATTAAGGTTAAAGGAAATTTAACCTCTTCCCGTCCTTTTTTTTTTTTATTTTGATTTTACTTTTTGATAGTTCGATTAAGTTCCGGATATTAAGTCGAATCCTCCAACTTAGTTTTGCGCGGCTTCTTATTACAGACTAAATGGATAATAAAGGTGTAAAGTTACTTCCCTCAGTTGTTGAAAAGCGATCCGTTTTATCTGTGCGAATACTTTCTTCAGATGGATTTACGAAATAAAATAGAATTTGTTTTTTATTAAAAAGTATTTAAAAAAAAAAAATAATAATTACCTGGATTTGGTTGTAGAAGTAGAAAATTTTTAAAAAATTTTATAATATCATCGTTGTTATTGCGAAAGATGTTATTTTTAAAAGTCCTCTTTTCTCTCTTCTTTCTTTGAAGTTGATTTCATTCCACTTGAAAAGGAAAAAAAATATCTTTTTTCCACTAACTTTTGTACTCCGTCATTGCGAAAAATTTTTCGTCTGCTCTGCGTGCGTCTCCTCCGCGTCTCCTCTCGTCTTTGGCTCCTCTGAGTGGCTGCTTTAGCCGAGGCTGAGCGCTCTCTGTCGGTGGCGACCTCTCTTGCTAACCGGGCGAACCTTCAGCTTGGTGTACTGAACCTAGTGAGTACGTACCGCTTAAGATAGAGCCGAAATTTTTAGAAAGCTGTAGTCATTGTTGTCTTATCGACTTTGTCATTCATTTTTTCTAGAATGTTAATTTAGAGTAAGTTGTTGGAATTTATTGGGGGGAAGGTTTAGTGGTAAAATTGCAGATAATGATCCTATATCCATTACTACAGCATATGTCGTTGTAAACAAGTGTAATTAATGAATATTGCTAAGATTTGAGCTATCTTTTATATGTCATAAGTTAAGAAGAAAACTGAATGAAGAGTAAGAGTATAATATGAATAAATTCTCATTTTCAATGAATAATTTTAAAAATTAAGATTAGATATGGCATGAGCATTGCTGAAAACTGAGCATTGAGCATTACTTACGATTATCAGCAATAATAAAATGCATAAGGTCTTAAGATATTATATCCAAATGTTTTATATACAAGGCAGGCCAAAAAGCAGGATCCATAGGCACATATTTTAATTTTAATATTAGGTTGGTGCAAAATTAAGAGGCCGATGTGTAGTGACTACTTTAAGTAAGCACGGTTAAGTAACCACGGTTAACTCTTGATCATGATCAAGCAGAACAGCGTGGGCTGCTTCGTTACCTAACCGCATTTACAGCTTGGTTAAGAGTCTGTTAACCGTGTTTCAGAAACCCGGCTAGTGACGTCGTATCCCAGTTTGTGCCAACGAACACGAAAATAAAACATGGTGGTCAAGTGAAAGTGCAGCAGCGAGTGGTCTGATGAGGAAACCAAAGCTTTTTTATGTGTTTGGGGAGAAAATTTTTCAGATTTGAGGAAGGCTAAACTTAAATACCACGTGTATGAGCACAAATCAAAGGTTCTGCTCCATTCATCGTAATTTTGCTAATTTTGCTAACCCATGGAAGCCAGTTGCTACCCTTACTGTCATCTATTGACGTAATTGCGGAAGAAGAATTGTAGAAAACGCCATTTCGCTCGTTAACGGTCATTTCCCTTGAATGTAGTGCGAACGGAAAGTGTTTGATTAGCTAACCACAGTTTAGTAACTGTGGTTACTTAACCATGATCAAAGCATGGTGCGAAGATAGCATTAGATCGGTGTATGGAAAATGTCGTTTTTTTTTTATTTAAACATAGTGGAACTTTGAACATGGTTCTCAAATCCTATTTGCATCAATACTTCATTTGGAAGCATGGAGTTTGCTCTATCTGTGCCTGTTAGTAGTTCTTTTCATATCACATTTGTTTGGTGTTCTTCAAGATCACATGAAATGTGGACAAACAATAAATTTGTACCATTTTTCTTTGAGTTTAAATTGAGGCGAAAAGCAACAGAAACAATTCGCAATATTGACCAAGCATTTGGCTTCAACGTTGGTTCCAAAAATTTCGTGCTGGTGACGAATCCCTCGAAGATGAGGACCTCAGGCGACTGTTGATAACGATGCCTTGCGACAATTATTGAAGCTGATCCGCGTCAAACTTCTTGAGAAGTTGCAGAAGAAATAGGCATCGGTCAGCTCAGTGGTTGGTTGGATGTAGGAGAAGCTCCAAACTCATTTCCAAAGCCAAATCTGCACCTGCTGAAGGTTATGGTGGTAGCAGTATGGTGGTTGGCAAATGGAACCATTCACTACAGCCTCTTGAAATCAGGTGAAACAATAACAGCTGCAAAGTACTGTCAAGAAATTGACAAAATGCATGAACAAAATGGACCAATTCTTCTGCATTGCAAAAGTAACTGTGAATAAACTTAACAAATTGGGTTATGAAGTTTTGCCTCACCCCGCCTACTCATCTGACCTATTGCCTACTGATTACAATTTTTTCAAGCATCTCGATAATTTTCTGAAGGGGAAGGTTTTTAGAAACCAGGAAGCTGCTGAAATAGCTTTCAAAGTATTCGTCGATTCCAGAACTGCAGAATTTTATGTGACAGGCACATATAAACTTGCGTTGCATTGGCAGATGTGTGTAGATTCTGAAGGTTTTTATTTTGATTGAAAATGTTTATCCATTGTTTAGATATTCACTTTTACTTTTTACAAATAAAAACGACATTTTCCATGCACCAACCTGATAACATCTAGCAGAATCAACACAATAATTTTGCCACAAGCTCATTTATTCCAGTGGCGTAGAATTCAGGGGTTGAAAAATTGGTAGTCAGCTGGCAAAAAATCAGGTGAGTATGCTGGATGATCACGAGTTTTGTACCAAGAATATTTAACTTTTCTTGGGTGACCATTGCGACGTGTTTGCCGAGCATTGTCGTGAAACAAGATGGGACTTTTCCAATTGATTAATGCTGATCGTTGTTGTTGAAGTTTCTAATGCATGTCGTCTGTTTGTTGAATGTACGAGGGTGAATCAAAAAGTAAGTTACACTCAGCACCATCTGTGGCCGAAGAGCGCCGACATCATTCACCGTTTTTAAGGATGTTTTCTGTATGTTTGTAATTACAATGTGGCATGATCCTTTGTGTTCACGCGTTTACTGCATACGCAAGAGTATCGTTGTCATGGCGCAGCAACTGGTTGTGCACTCCAAGTTGGAGATTTGCGGAACAATCCATTTTGTGTGGACGGAAGGCTTAAATTGAACTGAAATCCATAAGGAAATTTGCAGTGTCTACGGGGTTGTGATTTCTCATCCTGCAATTGTGAAGTGGTGCCAGCAGTTCGAAAATGGGCACTCAGATTTGACGAACGAATACCACACAGGAAGACCATCCACATCCAACACTCCTGAGCACATTGCCCGCGTTAATGAGTTGATTCTGGACAATCGACGAATCAGAATTAAAGAAATCGCCAGAACCCTTAGCGCTTCTTATGGGAGTGTGCACTCGATTATTCACGACGAGCAGGAATGGATTCTTACCGCTGCGGCATGGAAAAGTTAATTTCATGTTCAGACAGGTGTTTACAATTGTTGGGTGATTACGTAGAAAAGTGAAATAAATGGTGCACGTTTCCTCAGAATGTGTGTATGGGATCTAACTTACATCTGTTTTACTGTTTCAGAGTATAACTTACTTTTTGATTCACCCTCGTGACCGGGCAGTAATGGTTTCATCCTAATTTAGGAAGCTGTGATGAACGAGACCACCAAACAGTTATCATAGCTTTCTTTAGGTACAGCTATGCACCCACTTATCAAGCTTTTTCACCTTTCCAATTTGCTTCAAGTGGCGAGCAACTGTAGAATGGTCTACCTTGAGCTCTTTGGCAACTTCTCATGTGGATTTATGCAGGTTGGCTTCGATAAATGTCTTCAATTGGTTGTCATCAACTTTCGATGGAAGTCTGTGACCATCCTCATTTTCAAGGGTGTATTGCTGCCACAGAATTTTTCAAACCATCTGTGCGTTGTACGTTGAGAAGTTGTCCCGTCACCCCATGCTTTGATGACATTTCAAGTTGTTAACAGCAACATTATGGCCAAGTTTGAACTCGTGCAATAAAATGATGCGCATCTCTTGCATAGATAGTATTTGCAAAATTGATCTAATCTTTGACAGTGTAAGGCATTTGAACAAATTTTCAGCATCAGCTTAAAAAGAACTACATCTTTAAAATGATATGCTACCTGGCTGTATTAGTCGAGAAATAATTTGCATACCGACTCGCCGACATCTACAAAATGTAATCGTCCATTAATTTTGCACCAACCTAATACTTTTTTGAATAAAACTCTCCTAAACAGGTGGATTAGAAGATGAATGGGTGCCTACGTCTTGACACATCACAGAAATCTATCAAAATTGCTTCAGATAATCAGAAATATTATCTACATGGAATAACATAAGAACTGAATCCAGTTCAAAGGTCTTGTATTCAACAAGCATCTCAAAGTCAGAGCAGATCAATTTGAGCATTGTTTATTTCCTGTATTTAAACACGAGATTAACAGAACAGAAAAATAGCAGAAGTTGGATTTTAAGCTTATTGGTTCCCTTAATTCCAGCCTTAATTTCATGGAGGGCTGATATGAGGTGTGTTCAAAAAGTATCGAATCTTAATTTTTCCTGCGGAAACCAATAAGACACTGGTGCCTCTTTCAGTGGGGATATGAAGGAGACATTCATGAGAACGCGTGAAATTCCCCCCCCCCCCCACAGATGGCATTTTACAAGTGAGAATGTGCAGCGAGCACCTGTTGGATTGTGAATTATTGCGAAAATGACGGAACACGTTGGGCAGTTAAATTGCATCAACCTTTGCCAAAAGCTTATTGATGCTCAGCAGAAACCATTTGCAAGATCCAATAGCCTTTTGGGGACTATGCCATGAGCCCATTCTTCACATCTGATTCGGATGTTTTTGAAAGTATTCCTGTGCTTTCTCAGGCTCCCTACTCGCTCGATATGGCTCCAGATGATGTTTGGATATTCCCCAATTGAAAATTCTGCTACAAGGGACCTGATTTGAATTAGAGAGGATTATATGAAATGTGACAGCCCAGCTGAACACCATTCTGACAGATGCGTCTTGGAAGTGCTTTCAACATGGCAGGACTGCAGCTGCAGGAAGAAGTGTGTGCATCACCAAGGGGACTACTTTGGGGGAAATTTAGAGTAAATGTCTTGTATATGAATAATTTGGAAAAAAGTTATTTTTCTCGAAACGTAAGTCATCTATTAAAAAATTTCCAAGAACATTTTGTCTTACTTTGTCCTTAGAAAACGATCCTTCAAATAGAACCCAACACTTTGTAGATCTTGCCTAGAGGAATTTAGATCACTCTATGATCAAGGGTGTATGTTGTGTGTGGCCCCAAAAAAACTTACTCAATTTGAGAGTTGATAATGGTTTTATTAATTAACAGATTATAAAGACATTTTAACACGTTCATATTGGCTTCCAATCAAAATATGCAAATAAGGGATTTCATTTTTCATTGGATAACCTGCTGGATAGGGCTACGCTTCTCTTCTGTCACGAAATTTAAGCATTTAATGATATTGAAAACTGCAGATTGCAACGTTGGCTGCGAGATTTCAGCTACTGGTATCTCTCATCTGATGGAGTCCTTCAGATCACAGGGAATTGTTCATAAGATAATCTCTGCTGTTTAGAAATCCCCAGGGATTTAGTCACAGGGATTAAGGTTTGGGGATCAGGAGGCCACGCTATTGGAACAGTTCGTCCAATCAATCTGTCTAAAGTAAACACAGAAAGAAAGAAATGTTTTACAGTGATGATTACTTGTGGCGGTGCGCTATCATGTTGGAATGTTACGTTGCCAACTCAAAAAATTTTCCCCACTAACATCACACTAAAAATCCACTAGATTCTATTGTTCTAATGTAATGTTAAGTGGATTTTTTAGTGGCTTTAATGGATTTTTGCTTAACTTCTAGTGTAAAATCCACCAAGTCTTGTGGTAAATCCACTAAGTTGGCAACACTGTTTCCCAATATGCCTCATTGCCTGTTGTAAGGAATAACATAATCCTGTAAAATCTGTAGGTAACGAGATTTTTTAAAATAAGTGAACTTTGAAAAGTGAAAATTAGCACTTCTCTGGTCTCTCTTGCCTTCTCTTTTATTTTAGGAAAGATCTAGATATGATATTTGATAATATGCAATAATATTATCTCTAACAGGTGCTGCACTGCAATTCACGACTCCAAAATTCCTCACACCCCTTTAACCCACTGACGTGTACATAATAATGGAGTCCAGTGTGTTTTGCTGGCATGAGAGCATTTCATTAATTTAATTATTTAGAATTCAATTTGGAAATTTTTATATATGCTAAGATCTTAACTTTCATCACCTATAGCAATGTACAAGGTTGTTGATTTAAGTGAAGACTTGAAATATCTCAAAAATTACGCATCGGATCGAAAACAGTTTGGGGGTAAGTGGGGGGGGGGGTAAAGAAATCTTGAATGCGAACCCCCATTTTTATTGCAGATTTGGATTCTCATTTGGGGGTTCCCCTTGGGGGTGAGTGGGGGGGGGGGTAATTTTGTTACAATTGGATAGGTATCTTCGAGATGAACAAATTTCAGCCCAAATGTTTTTTGATCCAATGCGTAGTTTTCATGATATTTCAAAGTTTTTGCTCGAATCAACCACCCTGTATATCTTAACTATGATGTTCTTTGGTACATGAATGATTACCACAAAGGATGGCATATCTATAAAGCTATGACTGTGGAAGATCAGGGATGAATTGGCCAGATGATTGAGAGGCTACAATAGAATACTGAAAAGTGATAAAAATTAGATGATAAAATAAAAATGAAAACGTCTTTATCATACAGGTTCACTAAAAGCATAGGGGCACCCTCGCTCAGGCAGTCTCTGGTTATTATCCCGTAACATTTTTTTTATGTGAGGGTAAGTCAAACCAGCTGAGAATGCATGATACTGCATTACCATAATGATGTTAATTAAGAGGATTGTTACTCTATTCGCAAAGTTGGTCGTTGCTTCGCGAATTTTTTTTCAGATATTCTGATTTTGACTTCAGATTCGGATAAAGCATCAAAAAGTGAATAAAAGTTATACCATATTTTCACAAATATAACCCGTGAGTTATACATGTTTTCTACATCTGCAGATGAGGGGCAGGGGTGCAGTTCTCTTTTCATATACAGAAAAGAAGTCATATATAATATCTTTCAGGTTACATGTTTATAAGAGCAAGAATACAAATTGTATCAATATTTCATATTTTATATTCGAAATCATTTGTAGTCTAATGTGATTTCATATTGTAAATTATATTCTAAGTTTTTATGCAGCCTGTAAAATTTTTATGAATTTTGATTGAGTTCAATGTTTGAAATAATTAATTATATTTGTTAATCTTCTGCTTTAAACAAGTTATGTTAAACTTTTTTGAGTCCTGTATATTGGATACCTCTTGGGGTATACAGGGGTAATTTAGTACCTAAAATTAGAAAGAAGTGCAGGTTATACAAGGGTGCGCAGTATATTCACAAAAATATGGTAATAGCCACACATGTTCTATCTATTTGGGAATATGGCCAAAATGATGGTTAAAGTTAATCATCGAAGAACCAAGTTAAATTACATTGCTCTAATTAGGAAGGGTTTGATTTACAATGTCATTTACAAGCTCGTATTAAAAATGAATTTTAAATTTTATTTTAATAGTACTTAAAGCAAGATACCTAACAGCAACATTAAAGAAACAATTGCTCCTTTAAGCTACCAGACAAACTATCCTGCTCTCATTCTAGTTACTTTTGGTCATCGTCTTTGGAACAATAAAAGGTAAGCACACTTTACAATATGCTCCTTCAGAGCCATCAGTTCCACAGAGAGGTTTAAACTACATTAATAATATATATAGGTTTAAGTTGGGAGATAATTTATCAAGTAACTCTAAATCTGTCAGAATCTATTTTCTACTTTTTACTTGTGGAACAGTGGTTTCCATTGTCTTTGTTAGCTTATCATATTGTCTTCAGTTTCTGGCTTACTCACTTTATTACAATCATATTACTGCTCATAAGTCACCTAGTATTGGCATCCAAGTACAGTCAGACACATAGTAATCCACTTAGAAATAATAAATATAGAGTCAGAAATTTACACGATTTTTAATATTGCTTTTACAGAGGTTTGAGGCAGTTAACAATGGACGATTTTGTCCTTCTTGCACGATTCCTTGTGACTATATGATACATGACATTTGCACATGCTTTAAGTTGCATGCTCAGTAGAATACATCTACACAGTTAGTTGACATGGTTAAGCCTAAAATAGTGGCAAAATTGAAGACATTCTGGGAAGGGTACATATGCGCCCTTTCCAGCACTGGTTTTGGTTATTCCCTATAATTGGAAGTGCAAAGAGCAAAGGTACCATCAGTAATGTCATTCAGAGAAACCAAAAGCTTCTACCTCAGGACAGGGGTCATAGTGAAAAATGAACCAGAAACGGAACCTAGCATACCCATAACAGCCAATGTGAAAGGGTTTGAGCTATGGTGTCCTTAAAAATACCTATCTACATCATGTTCAGAGCTGAGAAGTGGCAGACCCATCATTCAAGAAAATCTGAAGCTGCAGTGTCAGCATTAGGCTCTTAGTCTTCATCTGACAGAATGGCACATAGTCATCACGGCCTACTTTCAACAGAAAGTAATGGACCCAATTTACCACCAAGAAATTCCCCATCTCTACAGTATAGATGCTCATCGAGTACCTATCCACATGGATAAGGTCTTGACCCAAAGTCCATGTTTTTCACTGGCCTACTATGCAGAAAAAGAAACGGGAACTGAAATTAAGATGACTCCCATTTTTATCCATTCTGGTTAAGTCTCCAGATGCCAAACCCTTAGACCACTGTGGCTTTGGACTCCTTGAAAGAGAGCTTGGAAACTGTCAACCTATAATGCTGAGAGGATATGGAAAGTGTGAAGACGTGTGGAGCAAAATCCCCCTTGCAATGCTTCACAGAAATATCTTGTTACAATGGAAACTGGTATGTCGGTTCATTGTCCATAACAGGATCACAATAAACGCAACAGATGGCGGAAGAACAGTATTTTGAAGAGAAGCTGAAGGTCAGAAACGTTCAATTTTAATTCTCTCAACCCTCTATGTAATAGGATTTACAGGTATTGGACATTGAAACTGAAACACCTTCGCAAATAGCACTGGATACCCCCAGGGCTGAATAGAACCTTCTGCTAGGTAATTAATCGTATGCATATCAATGAATCACGTGTCAGAGGTCTTGGTAGTCACTCCAGTAGAAAAGTTCGATAGTAAGCTTCAAATTGTCTGTGCAGAGCGCTATAATGGGAGACATATCCGACTTCAAAAGAGGGCAGATTGTTGGGGCGCGTCTAGCAGGTGCATCTGTGTCCAAAACTGCCACACTTTGTGATGTCTCACGTGCTACAGTATACAGGGTGATGTGTGCATATGAACAGGAAGGACGAACCACGTCCAGGAGGAGCAACTGCAGGGGAAAACGGAAGTTGTCGGAAAGAGACGTCAGGACATTGACCAGGATTGTTGCACGAAAGCGGAAAACCACCACAGCAGAAATCACCGCAGAAATGAATACACACCTCTAGGAATCTGTGTGCACGAAGACAATCCGTCGTTACCTGCATAAATCCAACATCCATGGCAGGGTTGCTATACCGAAGCCTTTCATCAGTAGTACAAATGCCTCCAAGCAGGTTCAGTGGTGCCGGACGCATAAAACCTGGACGTTGGATGACCTCAAACGCGTCATATTCTCGGACGAGTCCAGCTACACTGTCTTCCAAACAACAGGGAGGGTATTCGTCTGGAGGAGCCCCTCTGATGCCTACAACCCAGACTGCTTGGCACCCACAGTCAAACACGGAAGTGGATCAGTAATGGTTTGGGGTGCAAACTGTGCAGGACCTCTACCGATCCTTCCCAAGACGTGTTACTGCTGTGCTGGCTGCCCACGGTGCCCCAACACCTTATTAAATAAAAATTTTGGATTTCTACCAGGTGTTTCAGTTTCAATGTCCAATATCTGTATTTTTGCTGACCAATTCTGATGTTGACACATTTCATTCTAACCACCATCATCATCATGGACAATAAAAACTTACAAGCTGCAAGCGAGAAACTACAAAATTTATAGCCAAACACAGGAGCAATGTCCATTAAAGAGGTAAACATTAAAAAGAAAAAATAAAATCATGTAAACATTCCAAGGAGGAGCTTTAGCTATGAAGTGGAAATACATTTATATATTTATTTATTTATTTATTTATAAACAAGAAATTATTGCCCCTGAGTAGTGTATAGGCAAGTAGCAGACCCTGCAGCCATCTATTTTTACTACCCCCCGGGGCCCCACCCTCTTCACCAAGTTTTCTAATCAGAAATTGATTTTCTTGAAAGTAGTATGTAGAAAATGGAAAAGAGCTCTATCTTCTTTCCTTTCTCATCATTTTCGATCGAATGACGTATCACATGCCATATGCTGCCGTAGTTCTAAAGACCAAGTGACCGCCCCCCCCCCCCCCAACTCTTCCTACTGGAACAATCGGGTCTAAATTTCACTCCTTTACATACCTAAATACTACATAGAGCTGGTTTACTCAATCTAAATCTTTTGTCCCCTCTGACACCCATCCCTGTAGTTCTGACCACAATGGACCAATCAACCAAACTAAATAGTGACGGTGGATATGCACATACATGAAGTAAGCAACATTCCAAATTTCAACCTTCTTCAGAAATTATGGAAGGGACAGACGGACATTGTAAAACGAATAAGTAGATCCAGTCGTATATATAGACTATGAGCAATTGAGCAATCGTGCATCGACAAAGCAATCGTCACGTGCGCTTGCTCACGTCAACAATAATTAAAGATAAACAGAAAGTAACATGACAAATCTTCATTCATTTGTCATGTTATATGACATGTCATTATCTTGGTATTCTTTACAGTCACTCTTTTAGCACGCGAATTTGACTTGAAGGGGTCCACGAAAAATCCTGGAAAGTTGATACAAAGGAAATAATCTCCAATCAAGTACAAATGGCTGATTGGTCGATTCACAAAGCCAAAGTGATGCAAAAAAAAAAAAAATCCCAAACATAAATAAGAATAAAATATAAAAACAAATAAAAATTACAGTAATCAGGATCATAAGTATGAAGTTAAAATAAAAAGTAAATAAAAATGGGGAATTAAGAAATTAGTTATTTGTCAATCATTTCTGACGTCAATTATGTTGCTGAGGACGTCAATAATGATATCTTGTGATAGTAGTTAGACCACGGCAGTGTAAATAAATCCTATAATATTGCTAATCCAAGATCATATCTGTCATTGTGAATAAATATTGATTTATTTACTATCAATCACTTTTTAATTATCAGAGCCTATTAAACCCTAAAATATGTTGTACATTATTTTATGGCTTGGTTATTTTATGAACCTTTTTTTATCATTATCTAAATGATAAAAAGCCCATTTATCATTATCTACATTGGCTATATCTATGGAAGTACCGTAGAATTAATTATATTGATTGTAATTTGCTTAATACTCTGCCTGCTTGTGCTGGTATTCATTGATATTAAGATATTGCTATAAATTTTAAAACGCCTTCAATAAATGTGTGATGTAAAATCCAAAATTTACTTTTCCCTACAAAATATCCAGTGGCGGCTCGTCCATAGGCACTGCAGCACCCCCAGTTTCACTTTCGATATCGATAACATTCAATGGGTCTTTTTTTTCTTTAATACTTTTTTAATACATTGAATATTACATAATCCTTAAGCTTAATGCCAGTAGCTATTCCCTAGTTCATGAAAAAATTACAATTTTCTGACATAGCACTCCCAGAAATTTTAATTTCGAGTCGCCACTGAAAATATCCATGTAAAACGGGGATGCATCTTCCTCGTACATATTGAAATTTTCTAACTGAAAACTTATTTGCAGATTTTTTCCTGTGGGGGTTCTTAAAACCTTAATTCTCAAAAATGGCTCTTCACAGCCAAACTGTTTCTTTTCAAGAAAGGTTCGTCTCAATGAGAGGAGGCTGTTCATGTCGTGTTCAGTGTTTGGGTCGATAATATGAATGCTTGTCATTTCATCATTTAAAAAAAAATAAATTAATTTCTCTAAAAAGGCTTAGCCCATTTCCATGAAAAACATGTCTATGCATAGTTTAAGGTTCCCTGTAATGAATTTGTTGGGGGGGGGGGTTGTTAATAACTCCAAAACTGCTCATCATAGCCAAACAAGTCATTTACAAAAAAGAAATTTGCCTTAATGACAGGAGTCCGTACACATCAAGTTTATTGAGTTTGGTTCACATGTTTGAATGCTTCAGCCATTTTTTAATTTTTAGGAAAAAATTATCTCTAAATAAGGCTTACCCAATTGACATAAAAAAATATGCTAAGGCACAATTTAAGGTACCCTCTAAAATGTGTAATTTTTATTTGGGTCTGCTATTTGCCGTTTCAGAGGAGTTGGCTGCATGAAATTGTTCACATACATGCATATGGAAATTTTTTTTTCAAAATTTCAACATATCTTTTCGAATCATGAGATTTTAAGTCAATTTCAGAAAAAAAAACTTTTTGAGTTTCTGAAACGAACACGTAGGCTTCACTCTTAGTGAGTGGTAGGCCAATAAAAACTAGAGTTTATGTTCCAACTTAATAAGGTAAAGATATTACATGGGAAAAAAAAAAATTGAAGGAAAAATTCTGTGACCAGGACCAGGGACCATGACCTTTTTTTTTTTTTTTTGATGGTTTGGAAAGGAGGAATTCTTGACATGCGAGCCAGGTACTTGCTGTATCATTAGGCCACCACATTGATTATCTTAAAAGTCTTTAGGACACCTGGGTACAGCCTTGCTGACAGTACCCACGGTGGCCCAGTTGCTAGAGGCAACAAATTGGATACTCCTGGTTTCAGGTTCAAATCCAGGTCATGGAATTTTTTTTCTGTTTTTTTTATGTAATATCTTCATGTTGGAGCATTAACTCTAGTTCTTCTTATTTATCTTTCTTAATAATCAGGATGATGGAAAGAAAGAGCCTCTTGTCCATAATGTTTAATGTATTTATCCACAGTTTATGGTTAGTTTCTTAATAACCAGAATGATATTTAAAGAGAGAAAATTTATTTTAAATGAGCAATTTTTTTAAATCTGCTTTTCAAGTTCATCGATTTAATTCCTAATTGTGATATTAGGACAATGTCAACTTACTCAGTTGTGTATTTAGATCATTTATTGTTGTTGTTTTTTTTTTTAATTTTGACAAAAAAATTTGAAGATAAAATTATTTTTTGCAATAGAAGGTTAATTATCTCTTAATATCAATAAACATCACTCGTGGAAAAATTACATTTATCTCATGAAAAAAATCATGTTACATTGACCATAGAACACGTAGTGGCATTTTACTCCACTGCAGTTGAAAAGATTTACAGTTAATCTGACTGATGATAAAGATTCATTGAGAGACATTGATTAAGAGCCTAGCCTGGGTAAACTTTGCACCCAAGATGACGACTTAATTATGGTGACTACTTAATTTTAAATGCTTAGAATCACTTATAAGGCACTTTATACAAACATTGTCTTAATAAAAGGTTATTATTCACTTAACATTCTTTGAACTGTTTACTTGTAAATCTATAACTGATTGAATCTTTGCTATCTATCAGTGACCAATTTATCATTCCTAATGTTAATTACACAAATAAAGACTTGTACTGACTTACCTCTATATGCTTTTGAAATGCAGGAAAAACCACTATGGAGAAATGGAGCTTGATTTTTTTAATTACCTCTGAAGTTAATGGCAATTAAATTATTATGTGCATGTTAATTAATGTTTATTGAAGAAAGGGAAAAAGAAAAATAGTAAAAAAATCATGAAAGTTGTGAATACAGTTTCTCCCAAAACTTTTATACATTGCCCTTCATTAACACGTATTGTCTGATTCTTATTCCGTAAGACAGGCAAACTTTTCGTTTATTAAGACTCTTAAGATTCATTCAGTCGTCTTTAACTGTAATGATTTTTATTGGACTTAAGTTGCCTGTTTTCCTGCTCAGGGATGCACAGTAATTGTCTGCTTCCTCATTTATCAACTTAGGAGAAAATGAAGTGGTTCAAAGGCAAGAGAAACCCTAACCATTATTTGATTTAGATACTTTAATTGATATTTATCGGATTATGAAGCTTTGAATCCGATGTTAAATTGCTTCATATATGCAGAGTAACGTGGCATTCTAAGCTATATTAGCATGTTCATGTTGATTTCAAAAATCGTAAAATAAAATCGATTTTCTTATTAATGTATTAAGATTTGTTCAAGTAATCTTATAATTCCTGTTACACAGATCTAGTCTATCTATTTTCCATTTAAAAAGTTTATTTCAGGGTTATATACATAGCTCAAAATTTCTTACCTGAATTTTGAGTCTAATAAATGCCATGAAATTTCTACAATGTTGAAGTTGCTATTAATGATTTTTTGGTTCACTTCTGAGGATGCTACGCTTTACGTTATTAAGAGTGGATTATTAAATGTGGCGTAAAGTAAAAAATAATTATTAAATCCCTTAATCCTAGGGCAAAGTTTAAAAGATATTTTTAATCCTCAAGAAACATTGCTTAAGTTTCTTTTATTTTGCAGTTAGGAATTTTTGAAATCACTTTTGCAATGTCGTTGTAAAAGAATAAAAATATTTTTAGCTGCACGTCTTGTTTAACTTCTTTGAGAACTCAAAAAATAAAGAAAGTGCGGTAGTTTGCTTTTGCTTAGGTTATTTAGTGTGTAATTATTATTAAATTTTTTGAAATTTGTTTTATTTAATGGGGCACAATATTTTTCACATAAGTAATCTTTTCTTCCATTGTTAATAATTCAGTTTTTTTTAGCTACTGCCATGAAAACATGAAAAGTACAGAAGTACAGTCGGAGCTTTCATAAAAAGCAGGAAATAATTAGACTTGATTGAAACTTTGGGAGAGTAAAAAAAAAAATGGAAAGAAAGTTTTGAATTAGATAATTTGGCCATAAATTTTCACTAATTTTTAAGTGTCGAAAATGTGTGCCAAAATCTATTAAGAAGAGTCTATTTCGAGAGGTAATACCTGACTGTAAGGAAGATGCCCATTTTTGTATTCTTTAGATTTGGTTTTAAATAATGTTTGTTCTCGTAATATTTACCGTATTATAGATATACGTGGTTTGGCATCAGAAGAATTAAATTAACTATGCTTGCTATCTTGAATTTTTTATTGGTATTTATAAAAATGAAAATGGAGAAATTGACATCTTGCAGTAAGCAGTAGTAAGCAGGAGAATGAGATGAGTTTTCAGTTTAAAATAACAAATTTAACTTTTTTTTTTAAGCAATAAGTTTTTTAATCTTAAAATATTTTTAAAGAAAATTTATATATTTAATTTATAAATTTTATAATTTATAATTTTTCTTATAAAAAAAAAATCACCTGATTTGAAGATGAACTCAATACTGGCAATACAAATGCATTTTTGTCAAAAGAGTTTGTGATTACTCAGTAAGTTTGCAATATCGACAGATCATCATAACCTCTACATCACAAGCCTGTACTACACATCTGGTCTCTTGTATTTTTTATCCTCACTGCTCCCTCCCCCTTCATGGATTTATATAGTTTTAAATATTGCATCATTGTTTTGCTCTTGTATTACTCAAAAATACTTCATAATTGGTATTGTGTTAATACAGAGCAAACTATGGTTGATAATTTGGGCCATGATGAGCAATTTTGGCACCTGAGGCAGGCCATATTAATGCCATCCACATAAGGGAGTTTCAGTTTGTGTATGTTCCCAGTAGGAAGTTTTATGCAATATATTTGAGCTGCACAGGTTTGTTTTTTTTTATTAAACAATCTATTAAAATCCTTTCTATGGAATAATTTCGCTCATCCATTCAATTGCCTGGATGATTTTGATGTTAGATGAATATGATATTAAAACAAATATGATAATGGACTTGCATCACTTTCCTTTTATATGAAAAATTCATTTGAGTGAAAAATATGATGGAATTATGTTAATTTGTTTGTTAATTAAAGAATAATTAACACATCGAATTTGAAGCACATTGTCAATAGGAAGTTTACCTATTCAAAGGTTATGCATATACAGTGATGATCATGTTGGAGTGAAACATTTTGTTAACAATTCTCTAGATAGACTTCATAAGCAGTAACAAGTTGATTTCTTAGAGATGTTGGTCCTACATTAAGACCAACTACTTCAATCAATTTATCTTATCAGAGTTATAATAGGTTTTCAAAATTAATACTTCCATTCATTAAGTAATCTCCATTGTGGACAGATCCCATCTGCAAAATTTCTTGATGTTGCAGAGATGTCGAATGGTACATGCAGATGCTAGCTGCTGTGCATTGCATCCTAATTCTTGAGATAGGGTTCATGATGTAGCTGTCCAATCTAGAGGCCTCGTCCATGGCAGCACCGTTTTTCTGTTCTCAGCACCCTCAATGGCAAATCTGCAAGTTCTTCCATTGCTGTTTTACTGACCAACTTCCATTGTTCTTTTGGTGTGTCTCAAGTTTTCCGTGGCGCAGTTTAACCTCCCTCTCTTTACCAACTGAGATAAGGATAAAAATAATAAAAATATTTTGCATAGACTCTTTTATTTTAAAAGTGGAATTAAATCACGAATAAAAAGAGTCTATGCAAAATATTTTGGATAATGAAATGAATATTTATTCAGTTTGTTTTTAACATCACTGAAAAGTCACCTGATTATCTTAGTCCAAGCAACAATGTAACCTTCATCGTTTCCATCTTGGGTTTTAACAATTCGTATTCTTTCGTTTGTTGTAAACAATCAGAGAGGGAGGTTAAATAGCATCATAATGGCTCCTGTGGCAAAATTGAGAGACTCTAATGTCTCCAAACACGACAATAGAAATCTGCCATTAAAACGGGTCTGTAATAATAAGAGGTCATGGTACTGAGATAGGCTAAATTGCATTCAGAGTGAAATGGATATGAACGTGTTGTTGCGATGTGGCTCTTTCCAATATCATATATGCAATTCTTCAGAAATAGTATGACAACATAATCGCATTCAATATCAAATGAAACTATGCTTCTTTGTCCTTAGCTTTTTCCCTTTATTCGCATGAATTCGCTGCTGTTATTGGCCAACCTGAAAGGTGGCCTATGTGTTCGTTTCCCCAACTCAATTTTTTTAATCTCTGAAATCAACCTAAAACTTGTTCTCATAATTTGAGGAGTTATATTGAAATTTTGAAGAAAATTCTGGATTTTCGTATGTGATCAATTTTGTACAGGTCTCCTCAGAAACTGCAAATAGCTGAACCAAATAAAATTAATACATAAATAGAGGGTACCTTAAATTGTGCCTTGACTTATTTCTTATGACAATTGGTTATGCCGTTTTAGAGTTAATTATTTTTTTAAAAATGAAAGGAGAAAAAAAAATCACTGGCTATAGCATTTATATCAGCAAACCAACCAAAGTCAATAAATTTGTTTGGCTCTGATGAGCCATTTTGGAGTTATGATCTCCCCCCCCCCCCCCCAAAAAAAAAAAAGTCCAGAAGCCCTTTTCTGAATTGCTATCTCTAAAACTCTGTGTTTGGTATCTAATGCGACAAGAATGGCATGCCTTTTCATTTTCCGTGTTAGATTTGAAACTTCCATGTTCGGGCTGAAGAAGGAAAAACTTATTTCATTACAATTTGGACCATTTATGGCCTCTAAAAACCGTGTTTCAAATAGAAACACAAGTATGTTGCTTATTTATATACATAAATAATTTTTCTTTACATAGTTACCCAGAGCGCCAATGTCTAGCAACTCTTTTTGCAATCTCACCATCGAGACCACTTTCTCTTTCAATATGCATTCCAAATACACAAAACTATTTATTTGCTTATTCAATTCAATCTTCCAATTCATTTGATCTTCATTCCCTTCATGAAATCACAAGCACCGATATGTTATCAATATTCCTTGTAGGTGTGATTGTGAAATACTGTATTGAATGATGTGTTGAAAGCAGATTATATTGTCATCAGTGTCAGTGCTTACATTTTATACCTTACTTCTGTTTATTTATTTCTAGGTTATTACAAAAAATCTTGAACTGCAAATGTAGGAAATTTGAAATTTATGGGATTTTTAAGCAGAAGATTGTTTTCCAAAGTCTCTGCAATTAAGTAAGTTGGATTGGAACTTAACATTGAAATGAACACTGTAATTTCATAATAGTAACTTTGTAAGAATTATACCAGTGCATTCAAACATTTCTATGACTGAATTTTTATGAACAACTAGTGGCACCATCTCTATGGAAACAATGGAATTATTTAGATCATTTATTGAAAGCCTGCAATTGTTTTGTAGCAGTTCGAGTAGTACACAGTTAGTAGTGACGCAATGAAGTTATCGTTTTTGTTTACACTGCAAAAAGTTTTACAGTGGAACACAAAGTGACCATTTTGTTTTGTTTTTTTTTCTTTAACATATGACAAGACAGCTACGGAAAATTCCAGATGATGTAAATTACATATGGAAATGATTGTCTGAGTTCCACAAAATGTTCGAATGGTATTCACGTTTCAAGAATTGGCGTAAGTCACTAGAAGACAATCTGAGAGAGGGGGATCCCACCACATGCATTACCGATGAAAAGTTGAAGTTATGCGCTCATTGCTATCCAATAACCACTAAAGGAGTATCAAGGTCTCAGCCAAAGAGATCGGTACTGTCAAAATGTTAGATGAAGGGAATTAAGGGAGTCGGATAAATTCTAGCCAATAACCACTTCATGACAATGTACCAGCCAATTCATCAAATTTTTTGAAGGGGGGGGGGGGG
>JAHWFO010024453.1:742113-766918 GCA_023313115.1 Rhysida immarginata | reverse complement strand
CCCCCCCCATCCAACACCCTCTGTACTTGCCTGCCTGGCTCCTGTAGACTTCATGCTCTTCTCAAAAGGAGAATCAAATAGGAAAATCATCTTAAATCCACGTTAAAAGAAGAACAATTTGAAGATATAGAATCAAATAAGGAATACGATGACACTTCGGAAAGAGATTTCATTAGTCAACTTTCAAGGAGCATTTGTGAGCCTGTACAAAAATTGTATGCAGTGTGTGGAAAAGGAAAGTATACAAGTAGAATTTTTTTTTTTCTTATATTTTAGTATTTTTTATGGTGTAGTCCAGGAACTTTTTGAATGCACTGAGTAAAAAAACTTTTTAATCTTTTTAACAACAATTTATCCACATACCTATATATATGGATTTATAGGATGGCTTCCTGTTCAGTAAAACGATTTGCACCAGCTGCTGAGCGAAACAAAGAACCTATACTATCTGTTTTAAAGAAATATGTATCCAGTGAAAAACCATTGCATGCTTTGGAGATTGCCTCAGGAACAGGTCAACATGTTGAATATTTTGCTAAATCCTTCACAAATGTAACATGGTTGCCATCTGAAGTAGAACAAGTTTCTCTATCAAGTATTTCAGCTTATGCAGAAAACGTACCCAACATACTGAAGCCTATTTATTTAGATGTGAGTGTTCCATTTAATAGTGGGGCTTCTAAACTTGTACAGCAGAAAGCTTGGGATGTTGTAATGTGTATTAATATGATTCACATAACTCCAATGGAATGTACACTAGGTTTATTTGCAGCATCTAGCATATTTTTAAAAGAAGATGGCCTCCTGATCTTATATGGACCGTTTGCGTTTGGAGGGAAGATTTTTCCTGAAAGTAATGTTCAATTTGACAAGTCTTTAAAAAGAATGGATCCAAGATTTGGCTTGCGAGATGTTAATGATTTAATTAAACTTGGAAAAGAAAATAATTTAAGTTTAGTAGGCAAAGAAGATATGCCAGCGAATAACAATATTTTGATTTTTAAGAAGGTTTAATTTAATATTTATCATTTTAAAAATTTAAAAAAAATCCTGAAATTTCATTGATATTAAGAAAACTTGAAGTAATTTTTTTTTAATATCTTTGAAAAGCAGTGCTATAAATAATTTCTCAACAGAAATTTGAATAAAAATGACATTTAAAAGTGATAAAGTGTGTTTGTAAGCTGTTTTAAGGGCACACTGGGTATCTAAAATAAGATAGGAATAGATAAGAAGGGAATAAGACTCTCACTAGGAATTCATAATTACAATTTCGTGGTAGTTTTTTCTTTTTCAAAGAAGCAACACTCGAGGCTGTTTCTGAACATGATCCAATATTAATTTTATTTTGATTAATAAGTGTTACAATGTGCGGCAAAGTGTCTAGTTCAAATACTCAAAAACGGGAAGTCCAAATAAAAATTCTGTTTAATATAATTCAAAGTAATGTCCACTAGACACAATACACTTTTGAGCACGTTTGTACAAGTTTGTAAGACAACTTTTAAAGTCCTCGGATGGAATCCTCTTGATATCTGATTTCATGTTTTTCTCAATGTTGGAAACATCTTGAAATTGGGTAGCTTTCATAGCGTTTTTCATCTGCAAGAACGGGAGGGGCCAAATCCGGCGAATAGGGTGGGTGGTGGCTAAGCAGTGAGAGACAAAACTGGAATAAATTTTTCTTTTCCACAAATATTCTTGTTAGAATTTGATTAATTGTCTCCTTGTTGCAGCCCAATTCACCTGCAAGCATACGAATTCTGATTCGGTGGTTAGCAGTGACAAGTTTTTTGACTTCATCGGTGGTTTCTGGCATTCAGACAGAAACTGGTCCTCACGGCCATCAAGAATGTACTCGTTCGGGATAGGGCATCGTTCCCGTAGGCAGTTTTCAACATCTGCTGTGTTTCCGTAGACAATTTACCCAAGGTTAGGCAGAATTTAATGCAAGCCCCATTATTCCATTTTTTTTTCCCTCGACGATACTTGTTCACATGCGTCACTGTAATGCGTATCTGAACACGAATCTTTTCAAAAGTTCCATTGGACTAGTATTACTTAGAGAAATAAGTGGACGTCTAGAGTGATATGGATACTTAAGCGTTTAATGCCGACGCGTTTGGTTTTACCCCATCTTCAATGTGCATTAACAAAAGTAATCAATGTGAAATACAAAATCATCAGTATATATAGGTAAAAACAGTGTTAGGACCACCAATCAGGGAAAAGGACCACTGATTGGTGGTTTACAATTCTGCAATTGGAGGATATCATAAAAAAAACAAAAACTTAAAGACGAAGTTGTGATCAGTGGGCGGACCTAATAGAGTTATCTATTTCCGGTCTGTCTTATCAGTAAAATCAATTATGGAATCTAGGATAGTATCTCTATCGAAAGAAACCTGATTGTTTATTAATTTGTCCTTAGATATTTCCTTATCTCGATTTCCTCTTGTATGGCAATTCTTTCGGGGTTCTTTCCAATCCATATAGTTGTCATACAGTCTTCAATTGGGAGCATCCTTGTCTGTTAGTGACAGATGTTCAGCATAGGCTGACTTCTTATCCTTGTTTAACCAGGATCTTCTATGTTCATTGTATCTGACAGTAAATGATCATTTTGTGGATCCGATATACTGTAATAGGCTTCGCAGTCTGGGCATTCAAGCTTATACACCCCACCTAGTTTATACACGTTCTCTTCTTGGATCTTCTTCTTGGAATTAAGGAAGAATTTACTATTATTTGTGGTTCTATAGGCCACTCCCAGGCCATGCTCTTGAAAAACGTTGGTGATTTTTTTGATGCTGGGATTATTATAAGTGAAAGTAGCAAAATCCATGTTGGTTTTGTTGACTTCCATTCTCCGTTGTTTCAAGCTTGTCTTGACACTTTTCAGGATGGAATAAATTATGTGTTTGGGGAATCCGTTGAGTCTCACTAATTCAAAAGTAGTGGCGATTTCTTCTTTCCTAGCTTTTTTGGGTAATAGGGAATGTCGGAGCCCGATGGAAGTTCTGTCTGATAGCAGCAGTCTTATATTGCATAGGGTGATTCGAGTGGAAGGGGATAATGATTGTCATGGTAGACTTTTTTTCTATGTATTTCGAAATCAAATTTCATCGTTTGATGATTCTTACTGATGCAGAGGCCCAGGAAGTTGAGTTTTCCTAGGTCGTCTTCCTTCTCCATGGTGTATGTGATGGAATTGTTGAACTGCTTAAAAGTGGACAAAATCTCCATGTCCGTGCATACACTATTGTCGTAAACGATGAAGGTGTCATTGACATATCTTTGGTACATGACTATTTTTCCTGCTTGGATTAAATTTTGTATTTGGTGGTCTTCAATGTGCTGGAGAAAGAACTCGGAAAGTATGGTGCTGATAGGAGATCCCATCATTATGCCTTCAGGGACTTCAAAATATTTTGCATTAAAGCTAAAATAGTTTTGCTGTTGTAGCAACTTTAGTAGATTCCGTGTGTCTACTTTTTCTGTCTGGTCGGAAATCATCTCCTCTAATTTCTTATCAATGATGGAAAAGGTTTCATTGAACGGGATATTGGTATACAGGTGTACTATATCCAGTGACATTAGCTTCCTATGATCATTTAGAACTAAGTTCTTAGCTTATTGATCATATCTAAGGAATTCTTCACAGTAAAGTTATTTTCTAGTGGACATTTGTTTTTAAGGTATTCAGCGATTTGCTTGGCAATACGGAAAAACTGCGTTACGGCAGTTAACAACTGGTCTGATTGGGAATCCTTCCTTATTATCTTAATTAGGGTCCTTACTTTAGGTGGGTGAGGATCATTGGGTTTCATTTATAGTATTCAGAGGTCAGACTTTTGATGGTTTTAATGGCACAGTTGGCATATTTTGTCGTAGGGTCTTTATCAAGTAGTCAGAATCATAGCCAAAATTTAAGCGTTCGACCAGTTCCAAATTTAATAGAAAAGACATCAATATACTTAAAATCGCCAAACGGATAAGGGCTAAGCTTGAAGATAACAATGCTTGTTTGATCAGTGCTGATAAAGGAAATGCCACAGTTCTAATCTATGAACAGGAACTGCGAAAGTGAAACTTTTTATTGAGAGCAATGTGTTCCGACTACTTGATAAAGACCCTACGACAAAATAGTAAAAACTGAGCTTAGCAACGGATGTCGATTGGTCGCAAAATGAGGTACTTTTGTTGAGATCAAGGCAGATTAGACTGGACCTATCCCTTCTGAATGAAAATAAGGTAGCAGGTATATGCTTGAGATGTGTTATTCACGTGCTCAACTATGACTTAAGTCTAAACCTTTTTGCACTCGACTATGCTCAAAGAAATTGCTCAAAATTGCTTCTGCCAGCTGTAATGCAGACGCTCAAATTTTTCCGATCTGGAGTGCATCTCATCGGAAAGCGGTAGAAATGCTATTGGATGCGAGGACCGACCCACCCTTTTATACCATTTACAATGCCACTTATCGGCTCGCAGCTTGCGTTCTGCCCATACTTTCTATGACGAAATTTCTAGTGTAGATGCATTCTATCACCCTGTATATGGTTATTTGGCTGTTGTCCATGCTAATACCCAGACCAGACTTGAATAAATAAAAGCAGAGTTCATGAAAAAATAATTCTTTTTTTAATATTTAATTTTCTCATGGGCATATGTATTTGTGCAATATGCAACAACTGATACAACACAAATTCTGACAAGATCATTTTCCAATAGCATCAAAAATTAAGGCAAATTTCAGGTGACAAGAGTTACTGAAAAAAACTTTCCTAAAAATACACAATTCAAGAAATTACAAATAATTAGATGCATTTACTAATTTTAAGAGAAACATCACAACATCAGTGTTTAGTGCATTGATTTTAATTAAAACAGATGAAGTAACAAAAATATTTGAAAATTACCAGAAGCATTAATTTCTGGCGTGTTCAAGGACTATCTGAAAAGAGGGATATACGAAACTAGTTTCCTTGAGTGCGGACATTAATTTGCTCAAAAATACATGCTTATGGAACAAAATCAATCTTTAATATAAACACCTAGGCTGCATTTTATGACCAACATCCCATTCCAGAATTTGGTTGAATATAAAATGTAATGACCACGAACAAAAATTACTTTTAAGGAATTTTAGTTTCTAATCTATGAAACTGTTTTTTTTTCTCTTAAAACTGATTGATTGGTATAAAATGATGCTTAGGTATATAATAATTACAGTTACATGAGCTTTATTATGAAAGTTGTACTTAATTTGAGTTTTTAACATTAAATAATGTAATATTAAAACCAGGCTTGTTTATAGGAGTTCAAAAAAGGACAATATTGTTTGTATGTTTTAAGCATTGTGATCACGACATAAAATAAGAATTTAGAAGTTACTAAAATCTTTCTCACTCTAACATGACACTATTGAATCGGTTATGGTATGCAAACTGGTTCTAATGTTCACTCTCATCATCATCATGTAGTATCATTTCTGATTGGCTGTGTGTGACACATTCCTTTCATTCTCTCTTCTGCAGTAAGAGAAGGCTTACTGTATGATAACTGTTCCCATCATTTATCTACCATCCTGTAAACTGCATTTTAGGAGCTTCATTTACGAGTAATACTAACAATAGTATCAAGTTAGAATTACAAAGAATTTCGGTGACTTTATAAAAAAAATTCTGTAAGAATCAACCTATAAAATATTATTTTTGAAGAAACTCCAAAGTAAATATTGCGTTACAGAAAAAAATATTAAATTCTGCCCAAGTGGGAAGATTATGGTCAGATCATGAATAGTTCTCATCTGTTATTTTCTGTATTTGTGGTTCAACATAGAGGTGACCTCAAAATAAAAAGTTTAATTACAAATATTATATGCTATTAACATTTCTATTTTCTTTTATTTTAGCATTTAATACCATACAAACCACCAATCAATGCACACATTTCCGAATCAATTAACATTGCAGCATTCTTGTCTTTTCTTGAACTTCTAAGAATTTATATTAAATGAAAACGAAGTAAAATTATTTTTATATTTTGACATTGAAGTGTTCACCTAAGAGAATTAGTGGGATCATTTAATGGATTAAGTCCTTTCAAATTTCAAAAAAAAAAAAAAAATTGTAGAATTGTACCATACCTAAGAACAAGCCTACATACACTGATACTATCTAAACATTTATTAACTTTGTGATCTCTTCTTCATGTTCTTTATTGGCATTTGTAAATTTGGTAAAAAAGTTGCTTTTAGTCTCACTTTCACTGATAAGAATGAAGGCATAACGTTAGCATTTGCTTTTCTTATGGAATAGGTTTCCCCTTTTCTCCAATTGTTTATTCAATAAATCTTAATGACTGGGACAAACGAACATTCATGCATTTAGTAGGAACACTTATTTGAATACTTCTTTCTGACTTGGATATTTATATTGGGCTGGAAAGAAAGTTCCCGCACAATCATATGATGGAAGTATAAGCAAGCACATGCAATAACATCTAATCGAATTGCTGTTTCCTTGCAGAGCTGGAGACATTATCCACACTTCGAAACTGGGCCCAGCAAGTAACTGTTGAACAAATTACTCCTGTCCAAGAAGTGTTATTTTGATTGGCTGAATAAAGTGGTCATTGCAGATGTGAAATGGTGTCTGCACTCTAAGTTTCAGACAAGGGGCGGCTACATCACTGCAGGGAACAGCCACCTTGCATCAAAAAGAAGCTCTTGGTTTGTGTCTAGTGGGATGTGATTCACTGGGAAATATTGCCACGCAATCAGACCATCAATGCTCACATAGACAATTGTGAACAACATCTTGAATGACTGATGTCATCATCTTTTTTTTTTTTTTTTTTTTTTTTTTAAACTACAAAGTGCGACCACACATTGTGAACGTGACTTATCAAAACTTCTGGAGCTGGAAGTTCCCCCTCGTCCAACTTTGCAACTAATGTGGACCTCACAACTGCAATAGGTGATGTCTAAGACTGCAGCTGCTTTTTATTACACAGGTATCCATGATCTACCCTGTTGCTGGCAGCAGATGTTCGACAGTAACTGTGAATACATTGCAGATTGATATGTGCTTTTCGCCGCATTGTTTCTTTGTACTTCGTCATTAATAACTATAGTGCGGGAACTTTCTTTCCAACCCAACATTTATCTCTTGATTTATGTACATGAAGTTAAGCAACACCTGGCATGGCTAGTCACTGGATGGGTGACCATCAGTGGCATGAGATCTTTACCCCCCCTCGTGCTTCCGAGGGAACGTAAAGCCGTCGGTCCCAGCTGCTGCTACCATCTTACAGCAGTCGTTAAGAATGCGGAAGGCAAGGGGGAACCAACGCATTATTCTCTTCCCTAGTATAGTCCATGAGATGTCACGCATAGAGGCATTTCCTAGGATTAACAAACTGGCAGACTTTAGTGTCAGCTGAACAAATCATCATCATCACAACAGCTATATATAAATCATTAAGATACATAAAAATGCTGTTCAAGAAAGAATTTTATTATTAGTTGTTACTATAGTATGTAATCTACCATAACTTTGTAGTCTACCTGATCACGGGGTTTTGGAATAAATACGGATTAATACACGAAGCTGTTAATCAACAACAGAACTATGGTTGACTCAAAAATAAAAATTTTGAAAAAGATGCGAGCTACTAAAGTGGAACGAATTTTGTTGGAGAGTAACTCATAAAAACTCTTCAGATCTCATTTTACAATATTTAACAGATAGATTTGTATCAGTAATTTTAAATAAAGTCAATGTATAATTTTTTTTCGTAATGATACCATGCAGTATAATCTAAAGAATACAGAAATGATCATGCTGCATATTATAATGAACACCAAATGGTATATGTATACTACGATGTAAAAGTGATGGTAGACTGCATACTATAGTAGCACCAGTAACACATTCTTTCATCTCCTACTTTCACACCAAAGTCATTCGCTGCAGCTTTTTCATACAGGGTGTCTTAAAAAGGACTGATGTTTTTTTAAAAAGGGGGTTGAACTTATGGTATTTTTGTATTAAAAATGTGACCAGGCCCTCTGTTGCTAATTATCCAGCAACACTGTGCTCCGGTTCACATATACATAATAGAATTATACTACAGTCGAACCCTGATAACTCAAATCATCAGCGGACCACAAAAATTTTGACTTATCAGGTTTTAGAGTTAACCAGTAAGCCGAAAACGAGGCTACGTGACCACTACAAAGATTACATGATACTCACAATATTTCTATGAATTTTTTTAGTTGTAATGAGATCCATATACAAAATACAGTAGGGACCCAGTAAAATATGGTCAGTTCCAACACTAAATCAAATCCAATCCTGTTTTGGCATGGCTTCCGAATTATATTTCCGGTTTGTAAAAATTTTCGAAAGGTATCTCTTGGCAATTTTTGACCATTTATTTTTCATCTGATGTATGTACAGATGTTTTATATTTGAAACTTTACAGAGAATTCACTTTTTTCTTGAATTTCCGTTACTTCCTATTCACTAAAACCAAACTTTCTTTGAGTTATCCGGGATTTATTAGAAAATTTGTTTGAGTTAATGAGTGAATTTTCTATTGAATTAAATGCTCTGGGGGATGGGACTTAGAATATCATTTGAGTTATTCGGGTTCGACTGTATCAGAAAAAAATGGAAGGAAAACTTCCATGATCTGGATTCGAACCAGGAACCACAAGTATCATGCTTGCTGCCTCTACCAATTGGGCCATCATGAACACAGTACAGCAAGGCTGTCACTACCCATGGAGGTCCAAAGATAAGACAGGCCCCCAGATCACAGATCAGGAATTCCTCCGTTGCTGAGCACATAAGAAATTATAAATGAAAACTGGAGATGATACTATAATCATAAGGAAATGATATCGGAAAAAATGGATGATGGGCACAATGGCAATTGATGTTCCATTTTATAAATGGTTGGTCTTTTTTAGGACAGCCTGTACATGTATCATGTACACAAACAGCCAAATTGGATATCACACATTCTTGTCTAACTGAATACCCATAACTCTATGTTAACAATAATTTTCACATTTCCTCCTAATTGTTATTGAAATATCTAATTCTACATCAAAAAGCAGTTATCTCTAAAAATTGCAAAATTCACTTTATCTAATGTGGAATAAATATTGTTATTTTCTCTTTCATTATTTAAATGAATAGATAACGATGAAAACCACCATTGATGTTTTTGGCCTTGCCATAGTTTTGCCCAAAATAAGCAAGAGTCTGTATCTTAATCATTTTGGGGCTCAAAAACTTGTTGAATTTGTGAAGACAAAGATTAAAGGGTGATATTATATAAATATGAAGGACATCATCCTCCACAGATCTGAAATTATCTTATCAAAAAAAAAGGCAGTGTATGATAAAGGGAAATAATCTGAAGAAATGGCAGTGTAGTGGAAAAGTGTATGTAAACTTTGAAGTCTTATCAAATACATAGTCTCCTCTCCCTTTTTCGTGACCAGGACCGCTCTTGCAAATTGAAAATTGCATATAATAGCACATCCCACGTACACAAATAAAATATGGCAAATGAATACTTGAGTAACAATCAAAGTAAAATTAATAATTACAATTTCAAAATATAACTCCTTACCTTAGAGGTATAGGACACTTTTACCAAACATTATAGAAGAGCAGTTTGAACATGTTTAATTTTGTTATCACTTTATTTTCTTACATGTTAATTGGATTTTTGTAACAAACTTTTACCAGAAAACTCTTTGATTTTTTTTGTTGTTTTTATTTAACGTAATTTCATTTGTTATTTACGGATTTCTGTAAAAAATGGACATAGTTCCGTACCTCGGAGGTATAGGACACTATGTCAGTACGGAGAATGAGGCATGATTTGAATATTTGATATTCAACACTGATCCCATGAGACATTACAATACTTGGTAAATGGAACGAACTTAATTATTGCATACTACGTTTTATGTATTTTTCAACAGTTTCTACGAGTACGAGTTGAAACTGCATGATTTGAGTTCATGTAAGTTTATGTCTTACTGTACTAAAATGTAGTAACAATCTATAAGCTAGTCATTACAAAGAATCTAGGATTTATGTTTTAATAAAATCTGAGATCACATCTCTATTGATAATGTAAATTAACAAGATTGGTCCCAATGAAATGGATGGATATTGAATATAATCATCATCTAATATGTTCATTTTCTAATATTTATAGCTTTTAAAATCCTACTTACAGTTCAATTTGAATTAACAATACATTAGAAATATCCCTATTCATATACAAATTCTTGCTTAAACTGTCCCTTTCTGTTTTCTCGTTTCCAAGGCATGAAATGGATACCAAAAACCTGCTATTTCAAATCCAGTGTCCATTAGAATTTGTCAAGATCCAACAGTCTGAATATAGCAGCATCAATGAGATGTTAACCCTTTCGTTGCATAATTAAATTTCAACTGATATAAGCATCTACTTCTTACAACATAACGAAAAGTTTTTTAAAGGATTGTGGATAATGGTAGTAAAAGTTTGGGTGAATATATCTGTTATGTAGCAAAAGGGTTATGAGCTGGATAAGCGGCTTCATAATAATGAATTAGTTGGCAAGCAACCAGTGGATGCATATAGCAATTACAGAACCAAGATTGAACATATCAAAAGTGATTTCAAAAGGATGCTGTGAGGGTGCCAGGAGATACTAGTATTTGTGAGGAACATTCCATAGATACAGCGCTGGACTTATACATAAGCAGACTAAACATGTGCTTAGGGCCCTGTTAGACTAAGCATGTGAATAGGGGCCCCCAAATCCTCAGAAAAACAGGATTTATATTGAGGAAGGTGTGCAGTGCTTAGGGCCCCTGAAGGTACTAGTCTGGCCCTGCACAGATAGAATACAACGTATGACTGCCCAAATCACAAATCAGTACATTGATAAAATGTCATTAACATCTGTTCAGAGGCTGAAGTGATAGGCCTCACACAAAAAATTGGACCATGGATTTCTGTGGTTGAAAGAATCACAATCTGAACAGCATCAGCATGATGGCGAAACAACACAAGTCTCTTGGGCACCAAGGTTCACGCTTACTCGCAATTTACATGTCAAATGGGCCTTTTTGCTAAAAACTGACTTGTGGTTTTTTGAATATCATCTTCTGAATTGCCATATCCTTCTCACCACATTTTAACCTCATTTCGTTTTGACACGTGCTTTCTTGTTTAAATTTCTAATTAACTACAGAGATTGTGGATACATATAAAGAAGTTAAAATGAATTAACTCTGTTTTCAGGCTCATAGATTTTGGTCCTAGAGCAAACCCTGGGCACAAAGTCAAAGATTTAAAGCTTGCCATGATGCTTATTACCTGACTAGAAAATTCATCTTGCTGAAAAAGTTTGTGTGTCTGCCATTTGTCATAAACTAACAGAGAACCCGCTCAAGTTTTTGGTACCCATTTTTTATATCGTAACCTGGAGTAAAGTTCCTGACTCGCTTGGGTTGATTGAATATAATGAAACTGCTACAACTCATTAAAAACCTTGTTCGCTTGTGAATTATCCAGAGTTATTCTCATTATAAAAAACCCAACTTAAAGATGACAAGAATGAATGCAAAAGTTTCGAGGGAAAAATAAAGCCAGACTTAAATAGAATAAAAAATATCACCAAGTGTAGATAACCAAAATATTACAAAAATTACATCTCCGACCCTGGGTTCGAACTGGTTACCTCAGATCCAAGGAAGAAATAGTTAAAAAATTTTCCCAGAATATCTAAAAGCATCATGCCCACTGGTTTTGTGGCTGTAGAGACTCATTGATTTTTTTATATATATAAATTAAAGGTTTCAAAATGTTTATAAAGACACCATTCCTAATTCACTGTCAAATATAGTTATTCTAATCCTTCTAGGTGAATCAACTTCAATGTCAACAGTCTTTGTTAGTATTGTTTTTATAATATCTGGAAAATCCTCTAATGTAGTAATTAGATTAAGCTGCATTAAAAAACTTGCTATAAAAATTCAGTGTTTAAAGTATATTTACAAGTTCATTAAATATAAAATATTTATTTATTAATGCTTTCAAATAAATTAAAAACTATGGATTAGGTTTTAATACTCACCCATCTGGAGTTAAATCATTTCAATTTATTATTGTTTTTATAAAAAATAGCCATTTTCAGTGCGTGAATCGATACAAAATTAAAATCTGAATTTTTTTTTTTGTTATAAAATAAAATCCACCATAAATGTACAAGAGATATATTAACGTTTAAAAAGCTACTGTTCTAATGCAATCATCACAGATCCGTACAGGTATATCCCATCCACGCGACGGAACAGGACGGCAGTTAGGAGAGCACGGATCACAAACACCTTGTCCACATGCTCTACAATGATGTTTGGCAATCTTTGCAGAGAATTCCACCTTGCACACTGAGCAGTGACTGATTTCATGATCAGGAACCCAATAGGCAGGACGTGCTGAGTCTTTGATAAATTCTGCAAGTTCAGAAATAAAAATGGAATCATGTTACAAATACTTATTCAAATCGTTTTTCATCAGAAAATTCACTTACCGAGAGGATAATCAATAGCTGAAGCAACTGTTCCTAGCGTGTTGTGAATAACTTCAGACACTTTCCTGGCAGTTACTTCTTGATTTTCATATGTACCTTCTCTCTCGTCATTCATTAAATCCGGCTGATTTTCAGGTTTATTGTTGCTTTGTCCTTGAAAGATAAAGTATTACTTGTAAAAATACAGTTGGGGCTTTTTCCATGAGAATATAGGGGACAAAAAAAACTAGATGTGGATCCAAAGTGAAATAGTCGCTTTTGAAAAGCAAATGTCCACTGCCCTATTCAAGATCTACAGGGTGATTTTAAGGTCTTACGACCCATGCATCTCTTAAACAAAGAAATATATCAATACAAAATTGGCACTGTGTAAGGGTGCATTTTTAAATAGACTGCTCATTGGAAAAACTGTTGTAAGGAGAAATCCCAAAATAAAATTGGACATTTAATGTGTCTGTATATGAAGGAAAAACCTTTTATTATAAAAGAATGTTCGAGATATGGAATGTCAGATACGTATATCGAAGATTACACCTTCATTCTCAATGGCAAAACTGAGACTAACCATAAAATTTATCTAACAATATGATAGGTGTCCAGTAAGTCCCACACCATAGGTAAAATTATAATACAGTATTTCTGTTTCGTATGACATTGGCTGGATGAAACCTTTCCTGAACACTGGACCTGCTGAATGGGCTCCACGGGTCACCAGATTTAAATCCAATGGACTTTTCATTCTGGATGTATCTGAAGTCACAGGAGTACAGTGTGAAGATTCACAACGTGGCCCATCTGCGCACGAATCCCATGCCATAGATAATCATCATGGTCCCAGGATGTTACACAACAAAGAAATTCAGCCTACAGATCTGTTTGGAATTTTACGGAGGACCTATTGAACAAACACATATGCTAACACTAGTCATAAACCTGATCCCTATTTCCTCTCTGGATGGCCAAGTCCATTTTAAACTTCTACGATGTTCGTTCAAACAACTAGACTTTACAAACAATCAACTTTGATTAGCTCAACTCCTACTAAGGAGTGAAAACGCTTTTGGAATAGACTGTACATTAGAGTACTAAAAGGGAGGGGGGACTGGGGTAAACGGTTCATTTGACGAAGAAGTTCATTCCTGATGCCTACTACGAACACTGAATCCAAGACACATGGTTTCAGTAAGATGGAGCACCTTCACATTCATCAGGCGACGTCCTGGACTTGCTCAGAAGTCACTATGACAATCATGTCATTGCAAGAGCTTCCCGAATCGCTTTTATTTATTGACGGGAATACCCATTTACAAAAGAAATATTAAATATAATCATAGATGAAAAGATATAAATAATATAGTAAAATGATATAAATAAAGCAATAAAATCACTAACGAAATAAATTAAAACAATTAATATAATTAACATAATCAAAAATTAGCAGGATAAGTGAAGAGATTAATTTGTTTGAGTTTTTGTCTGTTGTCATGAAAAATGTCAAAATTAGCCAAATAGGAATTAGCACTCCTGAGGAGGCATCTAATTGGTGAGTAATAGACATAATTATTGGCGGACACTGATTTCTCAACGAGAAAGGGCACTGTACTCCTAATAATGTAGTTAGGGATACGGATAGGAATCAGTTCTAGTAAATTAGGACAGTCAACAGTGGAATTCAGTAAGTCAAAAAGAAAGAGTAGGTTTGAACGTATTCTTCTATCGGCCAGAGTTTCAATGTTTAAAAGTTTATGAAGATGGACATAATCTGTATTGAAGGAAATATTACCCAGTTTTCTATTAATCATGCAAAGAAATCTTCTCTGAACTCTTTCAACTGCATCAATATATTTAACATAATGGGGAGACCAGATTATAAAGGCATATTCCAGAATTGGACGAACTAATGCACAATATAGAATTTTAATTGATGTAATATCTTGAAAAGGTTGTATATGTCTATTCAGAAAACCTAAATTTTTATAGGATTTTTTGAGGATATAATCTACATGAGACGTAAAAGTCATTCTATTGTCAAAAATGATACCAAGATCTTTTATATTTGTAACCTTCTTTAAAATGATATCGTCAATTGAATAAGGATAAGTCACCATGTGTTTGTTTCTGCAGAAAGACATAGCTTTACATTTTCTAATATTTAGCATCATGCCATTACATGTACACCATAATGATAATGCATTCAAAGAATTTTGAAGAACATTGCAATCCCATTCATCATTAATAGAGGTAAATATTTTCAAGTCGTCTGCAAATACAATAATTGAACTCCGTTCAATACCTCGGCGATGTCATTAATATAGAGAAGAAACAGAAGGGGGCCCAAGTGTGAACCTTGGGGTACTCCACTAGTAGCACTAAATGAACAGGAGATGTTGCCTTTAATTTTAACTTACAAACGCCGAGACACAATAAAACTACGTCTCTGATACCGAAGGCTTCAAGTTTCTTACATAGAATATTATGGTTTACTTTATCGAAGGCTTTAGTAAAATCTGTATAAATAACATCAACTTACTTATGTCTGTCGAGATTGTCAAAGATATAATTTTCATATGTTAGTAAGTTCATAAGAACAGATCTCCCTGGAATAAAACCATGTTGCTGGGGAGTAATGATATGTTTAAAGTGACACTGTATTTTATCTAAAATGATAGATTCAAACACTTTAGGGATAACTGACTGAATAGTAACCGGACGATAGCTTGTCACATCACTCCTATCGCCAGATTTAAAAACCGGAACAATAAAACTGCTCTTCCAAAAATCAGGAAATACACCAAGATTGAGGGATTTGTTGAAAATGATTAGAAGAGGAAGACACAGTGGAGAGGCACAAGTGGAAATAAAAAGCAGATGCAGGTTATCCGGGTCAGGACTTTTGTTGACCTTGAGTGTTTTAAGTTTGTGTTCTATGTCGGAAACAGAAATTGAAATATTTGAAATGTCAATCCCATGGTTATATAACAGATCACAAACAGGGGGACCCGCACAGGAATCATCATAAACAGAAGAGAAATACAGGGAAAATAAGTTAACTATTTCAAGCGGAACAAAATTGACATCATCAATATAGCACATACGGGATTGCAGATCATTGTTTAACTTTTTTGAGTTGACGTAATTCCAGAAAGACTTTATATTGGTGTAGACTGCAGATTCTATTGAAGAGATGTAGGCTTTATAACACAATTTTGCAAGGTTTTTACACTGTGCTCTTAGAGCAGAGAAATACTTATAGTCATCCATGGATCCTGTTAACTTATAATTATGATGGGCAGATCTTTTACGGCATACAAGCAATTTTAATTCTGGGGAATACCACTTAGGATATCGGTTAGTTCTAATTTTAATTCTGGGAACAAAATGCTCGATAATTTCATAAATAACATTATAAAAGTAATTAATAGCAGTTTTCAGATCCAATAAGCACCAATCTGCCCTATAGAGTTGATTCACAATATTATCATAATCAGCATTAACAAAGTCGTAGGAAAGTAAATCATATTTCATTTTGTTACTAGTGTCTTCCACATACAAAAAGCAGTGTAGAGGAGGGTGATGTGGATCAGGAAGAATAATAGGGTAGGCATCCACAACACCTAATTTAGCCGATGACAGAACCAAATCGAGTATAACATTATGATTGACAGTCTTATTAAATTGGGTAAGATTTAAAAAGCGCAACATGTCAAGTAAGTAATTGGCTGATGGGAAGAGGCCGTGTCGGTCGTAGTATTTATTGTCTGTGGTCCAAAAAGGTGAAAGCTCACGAAGGTTATAGTCACCTAAGATGCATGTATTTGAATCAGGATGTGCCAGCATCATATGTTCAATCTCATTGAAATGTAAAAGATATGTCTCCACAGGTGCACCAGGAGGAATATATACTCCACAGAAGATTGTAGAGGAGCATCCAGATTGTTAATCTTAACAAATGTGTGTTCCACTTTCGATATATTTGTTTTTAAAGCAGTGGAGGAAAAATGGTTACTAATCGCAAGAAGAACACCACCACCTGAATTTTTTTTCACTGGTGGATTCATCGCGATCCTTTTTTGATGAAGGACTTGATCTAACTTCGTCTATGTTAAAGATAAAGTCTACAGAGATTAACCAAAAATCATAAAAGAGCTGAAAACAGTGATAAGGTCAGTTTCAATCCTTTCAACCTAGCTCAAGTAGGTTATCGAGAATTCGAGCAGAGACATCGTTTTGTAATCTCTTCAAATGGCAAACATTTTAAGAAACTCTTCTTTTCATGTGGAAATCCTGAAAATTTGAAATAAAAATCTTTTTCCGTTCAAATGATAGTCCATTATTTCATTATTAAGACCCTGTATAAACCAACTTCGGTGGCTGAGGTTGCGGATTAGAATCACGCAGTAGCACGGAGGTTTGTGTTTATTTCTTTTAATTCCTACTAACGGCCTCCAATCTGCATTTGGCCAATTTTCCTTCAGAATTAACCATCCTTTGTATATGGAATAAATTTGGAGGAGACCTCATCCCTGAGATGGATGGATAGATAGATGATGGTTGAAAATGCCTCGACTTCACAGTTTCCCTTATTTTGCCCTTCTTGATATCATATTTCAAAATAATATAGTCAGCTTACTGTTATCATAGCAGTCATCACAAACTCGAACTGGATTCGGGCCCCATCCTCTTTCAGGTACAGGACACGCTTTGCTTGAGCAATCTTCACAAAACCCTTTACCACAGGCTCGGCAATGATGTTTGGTATCTGTTACTTGAAATTCCTTATTGCATTTATGGCATTCCTGCATCATAAAGAAGGAAAAATACAACTGATTTTTCAACTGAAAGGCAATAGTACTTTTCAACCCCTTTGTAAAAACAAACTTACTAAAATATTTGAATTCGGAATCCAATATGGAGGTGCAACTTGATCTGCAACCCAACTTGCAAGCATTTTTGTAGGTTTAGCACTGACACTGGAAACTGTATTTGAAAGATAAGTGAAGCTATCAATCACTTTTCTGGCTGCATTGTGCGTTCCTTGAAGCACCATACTACCCTGTGAAATATTTTAATGACATTTAGAGAAAGAAATATAGATTTTAAAACTGTTTGAAAACAAATACCCCAAGCAACCATAAATTTACCCCAGGCCACACATGCTGTATTTCTGTTCGAACAACAGTATCTACTGGATCCCGGTTTCCATACCAGAACTGGCGACTCCTATAAATGATTCCACAGTGAGGGCATTCTAAAACATACCTGCATAGTAATGAGATCCCTCCATCTTAAAAAAATTTAACTAATGATGCTTAATTTCAAAATTTTTACTAATAACAATTTACTCACCCAGACCATGCATATTTTGCTAGCCCAATCCACGTAGAATCAGATGCGGCAGAAGTTTTTGGAACTACTACTGTTTCTCTTCCTTGCTCATAGCATTTCTTCAATATGATCAAAAAAAAAAAAGTATCAGGGACCAATATTTTCAATAGACTATGAGAACAGTTGAATGGGTTAAAAAGTTTAAAAAATGATGACGTAAGTGTCATGCATGAAGGAGGAGCTAAACACTATCCATGTCCCAATGAACAAACACTTAACTATGATGAAGTGGCAAATTAACCATGGTTCGGTTTATGAAATCATCCACAATAGGCTTGGTTTTTATAAAGTTTAAGCAAGATGAGTCCTAAAACGACTTGGCAAATGTTTGGACAAACGACTTTTGGATTGCTATGGCAACGAAGGTAACACCTTGGATGGTTGAAGACAAAACATGGATCCACTACTATCAGCCAGAGACTGAAGGAAATTTCCATCATGCCTTTGAATACCTTTGCAGAACTTATCTATATAATTCTTTACTTTATATAATAAATGCCATCTCGTTACTTAGCAGGCACATGGTGTAAATACTAAATGAATTTTATTTGCAAATGTTTGCATTCATGAAGTCAAAAAAAAATTAACTTACTTTACAAGTAAATATCCTGTTATCAAATTGGTGACCATATTTACATTTTGAGGCATTGAAATGTGGCAAGCCATCCTTTGAATGGTTAACACTATTTGTACATCGAATGCTGTAAGAAATATAAGTTATTATTTTAAGAGCCAGCATGCAGTTTTTATCTTATCAAGACTACTCTTTACTGCAATTTATCTGCAAGATCAAGTATACCTTAATATTGAGTACAAGTTCATAACTATTGCTACCAACAATTTTGAACTTAAATTTCTACTAGATGGATCCCGTCAAAATTTGATGGTAAACAACTCATCTCCATCTCTTTCATTAAAAATCTTTTTGCCTGTATTGTTGTTAATTTTATCATCGATGCTAGCAAAGTTGTTGATTGTGACGTCATTGTGGAGAGGATTGTTTGATTTGCCAGTGTAAGCAATTTTGAATTGTAAATTACCGCTAATTAATGGAATTTGGATACAAAAACTAACTTTGACAAACCTACAGACTATGATCTTTCATTTAAGACCAAAATGAAGTTTAGAGATGCAGTAGTTTTCTCCAATGAACTGTTAAAAGAATCACCCTTGGAAATTAAATATATAGATTTTAATCCATGGATTATAGTAAACAACGGATACCATGCTATGATGAAGAAAGGGCAAATAAGGCCCTTTTTGCTTAATTAATGAAGGCCTGATAAAAATAATAATAATTAAGAGTACCATAATTTTTGGTAATATATATAAAATTTGTATTATGCAAAACAAATAATAAACATTACAGTACATTTATTCACATTTGTCTCCATTTCCCAATTCAAAATGCTTTTATGAAAGCAAGAATTACCCCTCCAGTGGATGATTCAATCATGAGAATCAAAGATGAAGAAACTGTAATTACGCCTGAAAAAGCACTGCTTACCGAAATTATTATTTTGAAGGGTTTTAAATAAATTTAGTTCTGGTATAATGTAATTTTAAATGTAACGAATAAATTTTTATTATAAAGGGGTGTCCCAAAACGAACTGACATTTTGATTTTGCCGCCATTTTTTTCATGGTACAGTACAATCAGAGTAGAGAATTTTATACGCTGTCATTATTAAAGATTGACGTTAAATTATGCAAAACTACACAATCGAATAATACATAGAAATTGTACAAATTCAATTCAAAAATTTAGTAGTCGTGTTATCTCGCAGCGAGGTGATGTGAACTGGCAGTCATTTGTCAGATGATCCGATGTTTTGTATCACACAATCTCCATGTTTTTTACTTTCTAATAAAGCAAAAATATTTTAAATTTTCAATGAAAAAGTGTTTTATTAAAAAATTAAAATGTAAGCTCATTTTGGGACACCCTTTATGTTCATTTATTTTCAATACTTCTCCTTTCTTCATTTTATGGAAATATAAAAAGTCTAAAGTCTTTAAAAACATGAAGATGAAACTACAGACGACTATGATGTACGGCGTGTTTGAACAAATATGGCAGAGCATCCCTATCGCTGAATCGCTATCTTAGGCGCATATATTGCAAATGATGATTTTGGAATAAGATTTAGGAATCTGTGGGGGGTTTGACAGACCTGATTTAGCAAAATAAAAAGGAAAAACTGTGGAAGAATGATTAAAGAAACTGCCATTGATCATTGAGAATTGAGGCACAAAGCTTTTTTTGAATAACATATTTTCCGGACTATAAGTAGCAATTTTTTTCTAAAATTTTGGCTCCTGCAGAGTCCTGTGAATAATAAGCAAATGAGATCTATACAGTAAAATCCACATAATACAAAATTTCGCTTAATACAAAGTTATTTCCTGCCCCTTCATATACATGTTCTTATTAAACTCGTTGGATGTTATGAAATAAAATCTTTTCCCTTTGGGTTTCGCATTAAGCGGATTATACTGTATATGAAATTTAAATGAGAATTCAAATGTTTTTGTCTCAATATCTTTAATCCTTTTGCTACGTAAAGCAGATATATCATTATCACAAAATTTCATTACCTTTACCTGCGGAAATCTAATTCATTCCACAGGCTTTAAAAATGTTTTCTTATGGTGCAAAAAGTGGATAATTTCATCTTATTAGGAATGAAAATGAAATTTAATTATGGAGTGAAAGGGTTAAAAAGATTGGTCAGTAGCTAGCACTGGTGGATAGCATCTCTTAACTTCCTTGGTGTTATCATCAAGACTGGTCACGTTAATGTTCTGCATTTATTACTGTATCAGCTCTAGTTAATAAGTTATTTGCCTTACTTTTGGAACTTATTACGGATTTCACGCAGAAAAAGTCTCCAAACTACTGTGCTGGCCAGTATCTCAACGTTACTAAGAAAACCCGAAATGTTGCAGTTAAAAGACTGCAGCGAGTTTATCATGTTTATTTAGGAAATATGGAAATTAAAGGACTATTTCTGGTAAATAAATTGTAGAATGGTCTAGGAGGGTTTTGTCATTTAAATTGGTAAATAAATTGCCGTATAGTGTGTGATTTATACAGTGAAAGTGACATCTTGGTTTAAACCATTTTTCTTGAATTTTAGGTAGACTGTCTTTGTGAATTTTTGACAGTTGGTAGCTTTTCCTGAATACAAAAATTTTAAATACCTATGCTTGACTACATAAGTTTATGTAAATTGAAATTCTCAGACACATCTCTCATATAAGGGATTAACATACTTTGTATCATACAAATTTTTGTGAAAAATGGTATAATTCTGTATCAATTGTGCTAAAACATTAATGTATTTTTAAGTTTTGTCCTTTTAAGTTCCTTTCACTGAACTGAGTTCATAATACAGCTTACTTGCAGGAGACACACTCCAATGGGCATGTGAAGTATTGATCAGGAAACATGCTGGGGATGGATTTCTCAATATCACCACTGAATTTTTCATTCAGTACCTAAAAAAAGTAATTTCGCTCTTAATTTAAAACATTCCACTTTCAAAAAAATAGCTGAAATTAACATACATATACCTAAACTGAGTGGACAAGATTAGATATAATAGTGATGGGAAGATCAATTGTCTCCCTTCAAGCATAACATACCCATATCAATAAATAAGGAACATCTAAATTTGCTACAATTGCTTCGCAATTAACTTTTATCATGGCATAAGATAGGTTGTTCTATTGCCAAAGTGGATAGCAATTTTAGGTTTATGAAGGGTATAAGGTGAATATATCGGAAACCAGTGAAAAATTACACAATCAACATGCCATTGATGATGCATCAACGCCGAACTTCAAGCATCAGAGACCAATGGGCCTGCTGCAAATCTTAAGCTATGGCAACAGGTTTACTGCAAGAGTACCACTGTTGACTGCTCATCATCAGATGCTGCTCCTTGTTCTTGTGCTGAAATACCAAAACTGAAACTCTGCAGATTGATACTCATATTTTCAGTCAAGTATACAAGTATACAATAGAGCTAGGATGTGGCATAAAGAGCTGAAGTTTTGGCAAGCTTTTTCATGGGACACATCCCTTTTATAGCTTGCATGGTTTGAGGAGTACCCATTTGATTTCAGAACCATCCAGTGGTCCAAAAAGACTCTGGGTTTAAAACTTAAATGAATCTATGGAATAGAATTAAGCATTAGAGCCATGAATCTGAAATCTAGCATAAGAGTTGTCAACAATGATTTAATAAGTCTGGTTGGCACCATCTCTGACAACAGACGCATGGATCTAGCCAATCGGGGGTAGTTGCACCTCCCTAAATCAAGTAAACTTGTATACAAGTATTTGGTATTGATTATTGGTATTGGCTTTATTCTGCAAAGGTGGAGCTAGTATTTGGTGCACTGTTGCCATGCAATTTCCTTACATATGTATTTGACTTGCTCCTCTTCCAAGTAGGTGCCCGCCACCTAAATAAATCCTGGTTACGCTCATGCTCTGATGTCTGGTGGACTTTGCAGTAATTGTATAGGTTGTTATTCATACAAGAGGAAGATTGATGCACCATTACTAAGGTATCTCTAATATTTGTCCACTCAATATATTTTATTATATAAATACTGTATATAGATCAAAAAGTCTTGGGATAGCTGCCGGTACGAAAGAAAAAGGAAACTGGCGCATGTGTAAATGAATAAGTAATACCTTGGCATCAGTAGTAAGTAATGCCCTGATTACTTTTCATTTCTGATTGGTTGAACGAGTTTTATTTAATTTCACATGCGCCAGTTTCCTTTTTCTTTCGTGCCGGGCACTATAGTAACGTGTTGGACTCTTCTGGCTCAACATGATATCAAGTCCCCAAGAGGTTTGAAGAACTCTGTTGAAATGTTAAGCCATACCATTTAGATTGTCACCTTATAATCCCTAATGTTGATAGGTGACCGATGCTGGGTGAGCAGGGATCTCTCCATCGCATACCACAAATGTTCAATGGAGTTCATATGTCTAGGAGCAAGCCAGCTACATCATTTGTTGGAATTTTGCTGAATTCTCCTCAAACCAGTTTTGTAAAACTTGGGTTCAATGACATTAAGCATGATCTTGCTGGAAGACTCCATTATTGTGTAGCACATAAAATTCGTGAAGGGGTGTACATGATCACCAAGCAGCTCAATGTAGTAAGAACCATTCAGTGATGTGTCTAGTGCACCAATAACCCAAACCATGCAAAACCACCACACCACTATGGAACCACTGCCAGCCTGTATGCTGCTTTGTTGACAATTTAGGAACAGGCTTCATGGGATGCCACATTATTGGCTGTGGTACTCTGGTGGGTTTTCTATCATCGTAACCCATAGATGCTAAAGTACATTGCACCGATCTGGTGGATATGGATCTGAAAATGCCTACATTGAATGTGGCAATGACTTCATGTGCTGTGACTAGTTAGTTAGAATGGACAATTATAGCCAGGCACTGGTAGTCATTGATCAGAGAGCAGTCATGGTGGGTGGTAAAGCCTTCCAGAAGGCATTCCCTATATACAATAGTTTCCATGCATTGTGGAATGTTGAATTCCTGAACAATCTCGGAAATGGCATGCCCATTGCAATAGTTTTCATCGCCTTGCCATGATTACAACAAGAGATACAAGCAGATAAAGTATACATGTGTGCATCTATTATATGCTATTTTGGATTAGTCTGTCATATGTGTAAGTGACACCAGTGTTCATTTTGCTTACTGCTATCCCATGACTTCTGACCTTTGAGTGATTATTTCAACCAGTGTTTAATTATAACAACAATGCTTTGCTTTCACAGGATCTCATGAATGGATATGCTATTAAACTGATTTTTACTGAGCATCGTTAATATTATCTGGCAAATAAAGTTTTATGATTTTGTACAGAATATCTTCCGTTACAAATTACTTATTTCTGAGGAAAACAAAGATTTATCATCCATGCGTTAAATTACGGGAGATAGAAAAGCAGAATCATAGCTACATCCAGAAAGAAAATGGTAATTATATTCTGCTTTCTTTGAAATTGGATTTTTTTCACATTTAAATAACCGCCCTGCATCTATGCATATTCTCAAACATTTACATCCACTCAATATTTTCAAACCTACTATAAAATGATTAATAAAAACCTTTAGGGTGAAATAAATGATGGATGGTTTTCGAGGTGAACGAACAAGAGAATTCTGCAAATGTCCCAAGACTGCTTTCTGAAGAGGCCTGAAGTCTGTGGGAGGTGTTGGGGTGCGAGCACCAATATATTCTATTGCACTGAATGCATCAACTGAACAAGAAAGATTGTGAAACCGTTGTTTCAACTGATCTTCTGGAGTTTTCCCATCAACTGAAACAGAAAAAAAAAATCATCATCTGACTACATGATTTCATCAATAAAGATGGAATAGTTCATCAAAATGCAAATATCTTACCAGTTGTTAAAATGTCTGTATGTTGCGTTTCATGAAAAACAATAGCTACAGGCCCAAGTGTTGACAATGGTCCGTCCAAATTACATCTTTCAGAAGCTGCAAGTAATTCCTTTCTAAAATGGCGCATATATGCCTGAGACGCATCACCAAGAAACTGGAACAAATCATTGTGAAGTCGACCAGCACGAGTGCGATAAATGACAATATCAGAAACTGCCAAAACCTACAGTAACATTGAACAAATGAACATTGAGCAATAAACAATGCTCAGAAACATGGGGGATTTGTGTTTATAATGAAAAATATTTTTTTATATTAGTTACATTTTTGACTAAA
>JAHWFO010024453.1:584931-741713 GCA_023313115.1 Rhysida immarginata | reverse complement strand
GATAATTCTCTAATATTCTATTTGCTTTTAGAGAATTATCCTTTTTTGCTTTGATATAGGATAGTCTCTATCCGAAACGTCAGCTTTTTATTTTGATTTTGATTAATTATTTTTGTTTATTATATTTTATTTTTTATTTAATTTGTATTTTTAATTAATAACTATTATTTATTGTATTCCAGGGTTCTTGTGTCTCGTCCTTCTCTTAATATATATCCGTTAGTTGTCATCATGGAAAGATCTCTTATCATTGGCACATGCCTTTCACTGAATATTTTGCTCACTCTTTGCACACCATAAATGAAATAACAATTTCAATTCCAGTTTTGTTCCATATGCCTTTTTCACAGAGAAACTGAATTTTTAAAAATAAATTTATTCTACTAAATTGCTTTTCTGCTGGCAGAATGTTTCAGTGCTTCATTGGTTGGTTTGTTTATTAGAATTTTTGGCGTTGACTACTAAGGTCATTTTGCGCCTTTTACACAAGTTATATCTGTACACAGCCCGGGACAAACACAAACATCCATGCTCACGGTGGGATTCGAACCTACGACCAGGCGGGCTCAAGAACTAGAAAGCCTACGCCCTAGTCCTCTCGGCCACCTGGCCGGCACTTTTGAATGAAGTTTCTTACATTCTCACGTTAAGAAATAATTTCACCGCTGCCACTGATTTTATCAGAATTTTGTGCCGTTGAAGAGCCAAACTTAGAATCAATCCTCCATCGATGTTAACAGAGGTTATCTAAAAAGACGAGTGATGCAGACAGATCAAAAACTGATCACATGATACATTCCTGATTAATTATAGAGGTTGGGGACGTTAATTGAATGATTTTGACCTTCAGCTTCTCTTCAAGGTACCATTCCTCCATAATCTATTGCGTTCAATATGATGTCCCCCGTAATGGACAAAGGTCTGAATCACAGTTTCTATTGTAATAAATTTCTATGAAGCATTGCAAGGGGGATGATAGATCATACGTCTTTGCATACTCTATGTAGGTTCCAAGATCTCTTTTAAGGAGTCCAAAAACACAGAAGTCTAAGGGAGAGGCATCTGGGGACTTAATCAAGATGGATTAAAATGGGATCCCCTCTCAACTTAATGATAAACCAAAACGAAATATAGTTTAATCATGATATAAAGTCCTGTTCATTAAAAATACAACTTAGAAAACCCTGATTTACATCTATATTTAGACACTGTTAAAAATTTTCAACTGTATAATATAGTTTCGTCATTACTTTAGCAATTTCAAACCCAAAGCACCATAATATTAATTTTATTACGTACAACATAGGAAAATCGCTAATGAATCCTTGAATTTTCCCAGATTGATAAAAATACCCGAGTTTTTCTGTTTTTTTTTTTTATTTTAACGACCACCCTATAGCATTTAGATGACACTGAAAGTTGTATTGGCAATGACATGTTGAAAAATTTTGTCCAGAAAAAATTGAAATCTATTTTAAATAAATTTGTTGTTCAATTTTCTTCTGTTACATATACAGGGTTATTTACATGGAACATCTATGGCAGGAACTAGAATATAAGACCGACATCTGCCTTATCACCAAGGATGCACATATTGAGCATTTGTAGCATCCACCAAAAATTTGGAGAGATTGTGTATCTGTTGACATGAGTGTTTTTTCTGAATCTGAAATAGTTTTGGCACAATCCATTGATAAAACCCCAGAGGGAAATATGAATAACCCTGTATTTATGCTACTGGTATTCGTAATTTACAATTGTACAGTTTCCTTACAATAAATAAATGGTAGAAGACGTTTAAATAAAAGTTGTTTGGCGAGACACTGCATTTTTCCTTCAATTAAGGTCATTGAAGCAATTTCTTTATCATGTTAGTTTCGTTATAACGTTTAAAATTTCAAGGTCCTGGGACATAACGATTTTCACACATACAAAATAAATTAGAAAATCAACCAACAAAGGTAGGTCTACTTGCAACAAAATAAACTTTAATACAGAGATGCAGACTGATCGAATGTGTCTCTGCATTAAAGTTTATTTTTTCCATGTAGATCCTGCAACATGGGCCCTAATGCATCATACAAAATCTGAAAATCTAAAATCACTGAGTATTTTAAAATTTTAGTGAATTTCCTTAGAAAATTTTATTTATGCTTTAATTGTATGTACATAAAAATATTTTAAATTTTTGCACTAATATTACATCTAAAGAATGAAATTTATAAGTAAACATCCTACCTGCAATATTTCTTCATTATTAACAAGTAAAAAACTAGAATCGTCGGTGACTTTTGTGTGCATTGTAGCGGCTTCACTTATGGCTGCTGCAGATGCAACATCAGGAATACTGGAATGTGAATGAAGACTGCTAAGACTTTGAAATTCTAGGGAGTCTAAAGTAACAACTGCTAACATATCAGATGAGACATCCGATTTAATATCTAAATTGTTTGTTTGCGTAAAAGGAAGTCGTATATGCATTCTTTTTTTGCCCTGAGCATGTATGACTGCATCACAATGGTTACACAAATTTTTATTACAAATTTCACACTGTATGTCGGCAAAATTACGATTCTTGCAATCCCACTGGCATAACAATTCAGCATCAGGTGCCTCTAATCGAACTCTATCGTGAAATAAATATTTAGCGGTCTCATGCAATACATTTTCACAAGCTTCACATTGGTAAGTATCGCATTCATTGCACTTGAAATGGGCTTCAGGCTGTGAACCTCTGCAGGCAAGTCTTTCCTGGCACAACTGTTTTGACGACCTTGTTTTCAAAGTACTTTTTCGACTTAGGGATTTTCTTTTATCATTCTCTTGAAATTTTGAAGACATTGACAATCCTGGAAGAATAAAATTAACACTCATTATTTTTAAACTTTGGAATTGAACTACAAAGCCTGTAATACTGGGTCACCTACTCTTAGATTCATATAAAAATGCCTATATAGGTGGTCCAAAAGGGTTCTCTTCCAACGACTTCATTGTTAAGTTGTTCTGGTTTGATCTTGCTTTTTTTTTTTTTTTTTTTTTTACTTAAGGCAATAGTTTTTAATATGGGGCAGTGGAATGTAACACCCTAGATCGAGAATGAACAGTTCTGGTTGTCCAATCGCTACCAAACTTGGTAAGGAGGGTGCAGGTTTTCTGAATACCATCCCAACACCAAAAGTAAAATTTGAACCTTAGCGATCTCTGCCATTGAGCCAGCCACGGAACCACTAATAAATTTGTCATTTTATAACTGACCAGCCATACTTTTGAAACACGTCTTGTATTTCAGTTCAGAGATGTTGAGATTTACACTGTCCAGCAGCTTTATTAGGTACACTTACTTAACAGTACATTATGCTTTTTTTTTGCCTTCAAAACAGCCTCAATTTATTGAGACCTGCACTCAAAAAAGTGTGGAAAGCATTAATGAAGTAGTTGGGCAGCTTGCATATGGCCTACTGAATGCTCTTTATGCCATTCATGAACAGTTGGATGGTATTCCAGATTGCCTATACCTCGGTGGAATTTTGCAAGTTTCATTTCTTCTGTCAGCAACCATCTTTATTTTCTGACTTTTTTGTGCTGGGATGGTATTGGGAACGTCTTTTCCATCCCTTTACCAAGTTTGGTTCAGACAACCAGAACAGATCATTCTGGAAAATTCCTTAATTTAATGACACCAATACATGTATCAAAATGCAGTCTAATGGAGAGGCTGTTCTGTTATTTTTTTTTTCAATTCTTTCAAACTTTCAAACTTTGCTAAGAAAATATTCATGTTATTTTATAGCAAGCACTGTCCACTCACATGCAGTATGATTTTATTGACATTTTTTTCAATACCCAACTTACAAAAGTAGCTCTACGACATTTGTAAATGGTACATGCATGCAGGCTTTGTGGCATGCATAAATGACATCAGAGTATTTCTGCAAGTTGGGTATTATCTATGGCCAATTTTGTGTAAGCCCAATGGGGAATTTTCAGTAAGTTTATAATAAAAAAAAAAACAAAAAAACCCCAAAAACTTCAATCATTTAAGCCATTGTAATACGATTTTCGCTCTTCATTCATTTTAACTAGGTTGTCGGATAAATTGAGTTTTGCAACTTCACAGATCATTGTGACCACCTTGTAGGGCAATTTGAATTATAATCGCTCAAGTATACCCACAACACCTTTGCATGCCTTTTTCTCATGTTTGTTATGCATATTTCATCTCATCATAGTTTATAGTGTGCAACACTTCCCCTATCAGCCATTTCGTGACCTAATTTTTTTATTGCACGAATCATTTCCATATGACATTGTTCAGCCCACTGGTTTCTCTCCAGAATGTTTTTGAATAGAGATATTTATTTTGAATCATATTGTATATAAGATTAAAATTTTAAAAGTGTATATGTTTATTTGTCAATTTTAATCGTAAATAGATTTTAATCCAGTGGTTCTCAACCTTTTTTGCTCAATTCCCCTCTTTCACCATAGTTCAGAATATCATCACCCCCCCCCCTTCCCAAAATGGTCTAACTCAAAAGATGCATTTCTAATAATATTGAAAATATTTTATTTTGTTTATATTATAGTGCCTGGTACGACAGAAAAAAGAAACTGATGCATATGCAAATGAGTAAAACAGTTTCAACCAACCAGAAACAGGCAGAAAATGGAGCATTACTTATTCCTGGCATTCCCGTAGCGTAATCGCAGCTGAAACTAAACCGAAACCAGTCTGCCAATCGGCAATGATAGATTGAATACTAAGTTCAGATTGCCTTATAGGCCTGTTTTATTATTGGTTTACGAATATTTTAACAGATAACTATGGAGTCTACAAAATCCTCGAAATATTAGGGATTCGCCCCCAGTCTCCATGAGAAACCAACAGATGATAATTTTTAAAAATAAATGGAGAACTAATCTTGTCAAGATGGGTCCAGCTTTAAACTAATACAGGCTTTTAATTGTCAAAATAGCACTATAGGTATTTTTCAAGATATACGGAGTCGTCTTTTTAAGGCCCTTCTTTTTAACTTGAGCTTCTTGAGCTGGATTAGCGAAGAGCCTTTCCCAAGAGTGCATTACAAATTTTGACACAAGAATGTATATGCATATTTCGCATGTGCAGTAAAATATATAATCAGACAGAGTCTTAGAATAGCAAAATGGTAGCATTTTAATAAGCAAGCCTACGCGTTTCGAAGTACAATTTCATCCTCAGGGTAGGGAACGACTACAATCAAGTGAGTCCCCACCACCGAATATATGGTATACGTCAGAAAATACTAACTCATGCTGATTGGTAGCTTACAGAAAAGCTTACATGATTAACAAATGGGATAAATACATTGTGAAGGAATGACAATAATAAAATTATTATAAGGATGGCAATTATACAAGTGGCTATTATAAAAAATGGCTATTATAAAAGATTGCTATTATAAGCGTAGAGTCTAGAACAGGGCTGTCCAAATAATGCACGTCGCCCGCGTGCAACATAAAAAGCTCGCGGGCAAAGCTCACGAGCAAAGCCAAGGAGATAGTCCAAAACTCAGGAGGGGAGTGGATACAGTTTTTCCTATGCAGTGTTGCCAGACTTAAGGGGGCGATTCCGTTAAATGAGGCATTGTTTCTTTTGTTATTAATACTTGCTTGTTTTTCGTCTCGCATAACATGGCGCACATTCCGAAAAAGCATAAAATCACTGAACCAGTATTTAAACCGGAGTGGGAGAATCTGTTTGCTTTTGGGTTATTTTCATTGTTCACAGATCGGATTCTAATGCTTAATATGCAATCGTGTCCTATCGGGAAAAAGAAAATACAATTCTACCTGACATTGAAAAAATTTTCAGATTAAAACGAAGGAAATAAAATGGTAAACTGCCTCGGTTTGTTTTTTTTACAGTATCGAATTGATAATTAGTAACTCAACTTTAAGGAACTGATCAACATAATGTGCAATGGGGGGGACGGGAATTACCGCGTGCACAAGTGCTGCCCGCGGACAAAAATCTTGGACAGCCCTGGTCTAGAAGCTTTATCCCCCCTCCCCCTATTTGAACTCTGTGCTTTTTTATAATGCTATTAACAGCATCCAGCACCGGATTTCTTTCAAAACTCGTCTGGTTATTCAGGATTTTGTCATTGTCAGTTTTTAAGTTTTTATATGGACGTATACCATATATTCGATGGTGGGGACTGACTTGGTTGTAGTCGTTCCCTACCCTGAGGATGAAATTGTACTTCGAAACGCATAAGTTTGCTTATTAAAACGCTACCATTTTGCTATTCTAAGACCCTTTCTAGTTATTCAATTTCAGCAAAATAGACCATGATGCAAATAGTAAAATAAAGTCGAAATCATCTAACCTAACCAAACCCCTCCTGGTCGAGAACCCCTGTTTTAAACATTCAATCATATTAAAATCTTCATTAATAAGCTTATATTAGCTCTTTTAGATAATAATTTATTATTGCTCATCACTTAATAATTATATGCATAAATAAAAAATGTCTTTCGGTTTATTTTGAAAAGAAAACTTTGTAATTATAAAAATTTTGATTAGGTTATTGTAAATTTAAAATAAATTTCTCTCAAGTTTAAGAATGGTTATTGTGATATTGAAACTATTTTCCTTTTTCAAGCATTTACTATTTCTTAACTTCAAGTCAGCTGATTAAAAATTGCCACAATTATATAATTATGAAACAAAAGGCGACCATGTTATCTTTTATTAATTATGCTCCAAGTAAAATGACTTAATTAGAAAGGAAAACAAGTCGTAGTAGTTTTTCGTGGGATTATTAATAAATTCTTAAATGAAAATGGAATGTGTGCTTCTTGAAGACATGGATGGTTCATATTTGTCGTTTATTATTCGTTTACCTTATTTAGAGATTTTTTTTTTTTTTCTCTACTTATGCATCTCCTCAAAAGCATTTTTAACGACGAACTGGCAACCTTTCATCATCTACTCATGACTTTTACTCAAAACAGTTAAACGAAGGTCATCACACTTCAGTAACCATTTCACGAATATTTTGCGTAGGAAAGCAAAATTAAGCTATCGAACGCTTAATTAGGATTGGGTTTATGAGAGTTAATAAATTTTACATATGTTTTAGCATTATAACGTTTAGACCAAATTTATTTTGTTTATGCAAGGACATTAATTTTGCGAGATGGTTGAACAGAAAGTGAACGACTCGATTGCTATGTGACATTGCTCTGTTTTCCTGGAAATCGACACAAATTCAACTCCTAAATCGTTAAACCTCCACTTTCGATGAGTGGTATCTGTTTAATCCTTTCGTTATCAAAGCCGTTAAACTCTTTTGCTTATATTAAGTTTACCTGCTTTAATGGTGTTTCGATCAAATCAGCTGTAAGATCTATTTCCGGTTTGATGATGCAAAGAGAGAAGAAATGTTTCAAGGCATCACCATGGTGGCGATGAGAAATTGCTTTCTCACCTTGCTACAAGGATGGGGAATTCTACATAATCGACACTAGGTAGCATCACTTAGAGGATATTACGTGTTTTAGGATATTGGGAACTGGGTTTTTATTTTGGAATCCTCTAAATTATTATCTTATCCGACCCAGAAATTATACGAGCAATTAATTCAGGTTTAGAGAGGATCTGAACCCCGTTAAACGAGTAATTAACAAACCATCACCAGGGGAGATTCTCAGAAGTCTTGGAAGTCTCTACGTCGACGAATTTAATATAGTCCTTGAAGAATTCATCCTTGAACTCGTTAATGATTTCAATATGGCCACGTGCGACAGGTGAGTTAGTCGGTGCCATTTGATTTCTAGCTAATTAGCCGGCCAGAATGGCTAGCGATTACGCATACAAAGAACGGAATGACATCGGCACACATGGCTTTGCCTGTCTCGCTCGATTTGAGTTAATCGAAGCGAGGAGGCTTTTGATTATGTTTTCTAGCCTTGCCGATGAATGTTGTCGATGGAAACCTTTGAACCTTTTAAAAAGCATTTGATTTATTGAACCTTGCACAATGCCTTATGCATAAAGAAAGTGGTATATCGAGGTCTTTCTGTGCTGAAATATAAATAGAGCTAGTCGGCTGTCTAACATTGAGCAAGGTGAAGTAAAAGGCATGAGTATTGATGTGAATGAATGAGCTTTATCAGGTTTGAGTGCAAATAGTTAGCATTTAACTTCGAGACAATCGAAATAATAATCTTCTTATCTTGCATTCAATTCTTTGCACTTGAAATTAGATATATATAACTTTGCAATAATTATTATTAAGAAATTTTAATAGCATAAATACAAATTTAGACAATGACACATTTGCTTTGTACCCACAAATTATTATAATACAGGATTTTAAAAACATTGCCTTTGTTGCTTTATTTAACCTGAAACTTTTTTTAAACATTTTAATATTTTTAGATTTATTATGTCATTTGGCTATTATTAAATAACAAAGAGCACAATTTTTTTTTTTTTTGCTGACTTACAAGATGTCATTTAAAAGGATGGTAGAAGCATAGGCATCAAAAATAAATTAACCATATTAACAAGAAAGCCTTATCATAAAAAAAAGAAGAAAAAAAACTTATTTTGTATGATATACCAAGTAAGAATTGGTCTTTGTATTGTATTTTTTAAAAAATTTAACTGAGGCATTAGAATACAACCTAATGCAAATTGAGTTTGACACTGATAGTTTCAGCATTTTTCCTGTCTTTTTCAAGGTTTTTTGCATGATCTATAGTGTTGCATGTCTGGTTGTTTTTGCTTTAGTGAAAGAATAAATAAAAGGGCCTCAGACTAGCAAAATGGTGGCATTGTATTTATAATGGAACCTGCACTTTCAAAATACACTTCTTCATCAGGGTTATGAACGACTATGATCTAGTCAGCCTTCACCTCCGAATATATGGTGAATGCCCACCCAGGGAAGAGGTAGAATGGGAAGCGAAGCACCGCTCATTTGTTGAAATAAAAGCAATCGTATCGGTACTACGTGGTAGGTTCAGAAACATAAATAAACCAAACCATGTGATCGCTTTCTATCTGTTAATCCAACACCAATCTCATCACTGAAATGCCATATATTGTTACATCACCTAACTTAATCATAATTTAGGGCTTGTTATTGTAGAAACACTCTTAACAATTGACGACGATAGGTGATGTAACAATGAATGTCGATTCTGTGAGCAGCCCTTCTCTCTTGATGGTCTGCCGAGATGCACGTTAGAGCGCTAATGACTTGGGATGAGACTACACTCAAATTTCTATAAAGGTTTTTCATTCTTTTTTTAAAATGTTTATTAAAAAGACTCGTGCTGGATTTGGTGCTGCAAAAACATGCAACAACTCAACTTTTAATAATAAACAATTCAGAGCGGTTGACTGCACAGGAGAGTAGGATGCCACTGCTAAGCACAGCCGTAGCCATTATAGCAGTGGGAGGAGATCAATAAAACTAACAGCCATTAGTTTTCGAACCTGGCGTTGTAGAGTTTGGTGGCGCTTTTTTGATTTCATCGAAATAGCATTGGAACAGTTACGAGCTTCGCCTCCCGTTCTACCTCTTCCCTGGCTCACCAATCAGAGGAAAAGGCTTCCATGCTCATTGGTGGGCTTACAGGAGATGCGACAGTTGGTAGATAATATAAAAATTCAAAAATAATACAAAAAACAATAAATAAATAATCAAACTCCAATAAGCGGAATCCTCTTACGAGCGGAGAATAGATCTAACTTATAAGTGGAGTTATGTATTGTCATGGTTTGTGTGTCCTTGGTATTATCCTTGAATGTGTCTTCTTCCTGGGTAGTTCACTATGTCCATGCTTCCCAAACTGTGGTACTTCAAGCCATTCCAAGTGGTACTTGTGCTTTTTCTTCTGGTTAACGATTCATTGATAGTGGTACTTCAGTTTACCAGTCAACTCGTGGAGTGGTACTTGTTTAAAAAATTTGAGAACCAAGGCACTGTCATTCACAATATCCAAAATTGGGTCTTTTTCAAAATTGGTCTGGTTGTTCAGGATCTTCTTTTGGTTGGTTCTCATGTGCATTCTTATCTCCTAGGGCCTCAAAGGTCAAAATTTTTCTGTGATCTTTTTCAAATTTCAATACGGACATGACGTCCTCTGTGGCACCAAACTGGTGTTTCTTCTTTGCTCAGCAAAGCTTCTTTAAAAGACCTCTTCATTGATCCAATATAAAAACAATTACACATGGGCTAGGTGAATTTGTAAACTCCACTTGCAGTGAAAATATTGTCTTGGTTATCCTGTCTTCCTGGCGGGTTTAGCACATGTCTACACTTGTTGCCAGCTGGTACTAAAGACCACCCTGATACCTTTATTTCTAAAAATATTGGAGATACTGGTTACCTCTGGTCTGTTATATGTGTATGTGACGTATCTCTGGTTAGGGTCTGGGTCTAGTTGGGCTGTCAGGCTTCGTTTCGTCCTGTTTTGTATGGTATGGATCACCTCATCGGTCCTGGCTGCTGCTGACATCTTATAGCAGTTGTTAACATAGGAAGGCTACAGCAAACCACCTATGTAAATAATGGCCAAGGATACTGGACCTGTCGAAGGATATAACATTCACACTACACTGATTACCAAAAATGGCTGTTATGTTCATACGTTCTGCTCCTGTATGTTTCCCATGAGTAATGTAATTAATGAAGAGTTATAGAAAATGAATAATATGGAAATAAAGTGTTTCTGGGAATATTATATCATGTTTTCTCCCTCTCCGTATAAGGAATATTATGTCATGTTTGGTGTACCATTTTGTTATACCCTATATTGTAGAAGTAAACAGAAATAAATCCTCTCTTATGTGCACTTGTAAAAGCCGAGAATAAATGCTGAAACTAGTAGTGTCAAATTCAGTTTGCACCATGTTGTATTGTAAAGCCTCAATTGATTTTGTATGATAGCCTAAAAGTATTATTTTGTATGAAGTCCAATTTTTACGGTACACATATCCTTTCATGATTATTTTTCTTTGTATGTAACAAAAGGTCTAGTCTATCCTAAGTTTTCCTGAAGATTAGCCAGGAGGTTTTTTAGGACTTTCCCAATTAACCCGTTTGTGTTTCTAAAAGTTGTATTATTTCTAAAAGAAACTGGCTGACTTTCTTTTCACTGCCCCTATATAGGTGCTAAGAATTCATGAGAGCCATGTTAGTGAAATGAATGATCAAAGTAAAGTTTCATGGATAACAATTTTACTTTGTGTTTTTATTAAATGACTTTGTTAATAAATATATTTCTTGTCCGATTGTGGAAAATCGTTTAACCTTCTTTAGTGGAAAAACAAATGTCTGGACCTTACTCATTCCATCTACTAAACTTAATTGACATGTACTTTTTGAATTTGTAAGTGGGCATTGATTTTATACAAGCATCTCGAATAGTGCCATCGGTTTGTATAGTCTTTATTTTGAATTCCTTCATGGATTAGAAGGAGGAAAAAAAAAAAAAAAACTAAATCTAGCCAAGATGAGTGGTATGTACTGAAAATTTATAATCCATGCATTAAACTTCTCCATTTATTCTGTATTAGACCGAAAATTTATGATTCTGGGTTCAACGTTTTTCCGGTAATTAAACCAAAAACTTATGTGAAACTTCTGTAGAAACTTATTGGCACCCCTGCATAGTGATATATAAAGGTGCCTTTGTACAAAAGCTGGTTTGGCATCCTGCATGAAAATTACTTAGTTTTTGAAATTACATGCATCAGGCATGTTTAGAAGAAGAAAAAAATTGATAAAATTATTGATTTGTTTTGAATATTGTAGGAATACATAATAAAAATTGAATGATCCAATCATTCTGTGCATGTTCCAATATGTCAGAGGTTATCACCCAACATGCCTGTGAAATTTTGACTTTCATATGGGAAAGTGACGTTATCTTCTGTAAATGACTGAACTGCCGTTATCTTGTGTCTTGTGAACATCCCCACTGGTCACTACTCGTTCATTGAAACAAAATGAAAAAACACTGCCCAGGGTAATTTATGATGAGTAAATCCAGTTTTAATTTTTCTTTGTGTGTAGGAATTTGTATATTTATTACGGTGAATGTTTTAGAAGATGGCATTATTTCTTCTAATTAAACAAATTAATTCAATTATAAATTCCAATACTTTAATAATAATGCTGAGCGTAACTGCATGTAAAGAAAAATCATAAAAAGAATCACAGAAACCTGAAAATTGCAGCACCGTTACATACACTGTAAAGTTTCTCTCTGCAGAATTTGATGTAAACTTAATGGCCAACAAGCTTATTGGATCTATCTTATTAAATAAGGCCACTATTTCAGCATACTCTTACTGGATAGTTGGAGCATAGAATTTCAGCCTTGGGAGTTTTTCCAATAAGATGGTATGCTAGTATGCTTCTTGTATGATAGCAGTTAATCGGTTGTTTTCAATGGATTCTAGTTTTCCAAACATATAAACTAAAGGGATAGTCCATACATATTCTTAGATATGCAGTTATATAAGTATAATGATGCTGTCTGCTCCTGCCAATTTTTTCCCATTGAAAACCTTAATAATGTTAAATACAAGATAAAGAGCAATGATTTATACATTTTCTTGTTTTCATTACCCTTTCATAATAAATTAAGAGGAGTAATAAGTTTGAAATAGTGTCATAAAAAGAAAACAACTTGTTTTATAATTTATGAACAAACTAGAGCATATTTTCTTTTACAGAGCTTTCTTACAAACTTAATCTTTCTTATTATTTTAGGATGGTACTATACCAGTTAATTGCCTTTGTATATTTGTGCGCTCAAGTTATTGGTGTTGACCGAAGTAATTTTAAAACATGTGATCAGAGTTCCTTTTGCAAGTAAGTAAAGATATTTATTGATATTAAACTTATCAAGTGTAAATGGGTTTACTAATGTACATTGTATACAGTAGAGTCCACTTAAGAGTAGTTCGGATTAAAGAGCCATTTCTCATGTTCCCGAATATTTCCCCTCTATTTTCTATATTAAGAGAATCTGGATAGAATAGCAGTCTGCTTATAAGAGTGTTATTTTTTACTCCCATTTCCCTTTTAGTCCTCATATAAGAGCTTTGACTATGAACAGTTCTGTGGTTGGTTGCTGCAGTCAGTTCTGGATGGGTGACCATTAGTAACATATGATCTTTATCCCCCCCCCAGTGCTTTGGAGGGCACGTAAAGCCATTGGTTCTGGCTGCTGTTGCCATTTTACAGCAGTCGTTATTGGTTTTGAAAAAACCTGCACCCTTATGCAGTATCAGCCCTAATGTTTATGATATACGGCTTACCATAAGGCATATTATACCCATCCTCACATGAGGAAGGCACCTCAACAACAACAATAAAAGTACAATCAATTGTCAATGTTGATTGTCAATGTCTAAAATTTTGGAGAATGACTAGCTGGATTTGGACGGACATCTTAAAGTTGGATACAGAAATAAGGGCCTGGAAGATCATCCTTTTTGTTGATAATGCCCTTTGCCACAAGAGTGATTCACCTATAAAGATAGTTTTTTATGCCACTGGACACAACATCATTGATTCAACCTTTGGACTAAGACATTGTCCAAGCAGATAAGGCGTAAAATGGTATACACATTAAATGATGGTAAACGAATGACCACCTTTGCAAAATTGATTGATTTATCGAAGGCTTGGTTCCTAGTTTCTCTTACAGCCATTAATATTATTGATGGCAATTTGAAGTCGCAGGAAAGAGATTCTTGGACTGAAAAGGCAAAAATTAATTTTCATGATAAATTTGGTAAATATAAAATTAATTTTGATAATCTTCTAGTATTTTCGAAAGGTAGGTTTCTGCTTAAACAATGTGGACGAGATTTTAATCTCACAAGATGGAGTGAATGAATTTCAAGGAATCCCCAAGGTATAATTTGAAGCATTCTTGAATGCGGCAAAGACATTGGCTGCTTTGGGACCCTTTCTAACAGTCACATTGCGAATCGATAAAAAAAAAAAAAGAAAAGGTGAAACAGTCGAGGAAGTTACAGAAAGTGAAAATCTTGAACAGCCACCGAAATTATCGCATAATGCAGCATTGGGTGCTTTGTCAATTATGCGCCATTTTTTGGAGCCAAACTGTACAGATTATAATGCTTGTTTATGAATTTGAAGAGATTATTGATAGATCTTCTTTAAATTTTTCAGATTTCTTCCATTTTTGATAGAAGAAATGGCAAGAGTGTGTATTGCACTGTATGAAATTGTCAGATGTAATGTCTTAGTAAATGATCTTAAAAATTCAATTCTCTTTTTTATTGTTTATGCATGGTCTGGTTGTAAGAGCAGTTCAGATATAAGAGCCATTCCCTTCGTTTCCTGAGGCAGCTCTTATAAGCAGATTCTGCTGTATAGTTTTTCAAACTGTGATAGACCAACTCAACAGCCAAGAGCTATGGCTTAGGCCAGAATAATTTTATTCAGGTATACTCTGACTTATGTACACTTTTCCTTAATTTGCATTGTACGCAAATCAAAGTTACAGGATCTGCTTTGGAATAACACACTTTGTGACTGTTTGTTTCCGAGATTTTTTTAAATCTCGCATTTTTTTGTATTAAATTTGCGTGAAGTCATTTACAAAATGTATAATTTTTTATTTTAATTTTTTATACAAATTTATAAAAACAATTTTAGACATTTATCAAGATACTGAGCAAATCTTTTTTATTTTATTTTAGGAGGCATCGTGCATTACAGCCAGGACAATCGTCTTACGAATTGCAAATGAACTCGATAAAAATTAACCCTACTTATCTTGAAGGGCACCTACTTAATAAAAAAAACGGTATTTTTTTCAAAATGCAACTTTTTGCTCTTGTAGATAATACCGTTCGTTTAAAAATTAACGAATTGGAACCCATGTATCCACGATTTGAACCTAAGGAATCGCTTGTAGGAGAGCCAGAACAACAATCGTAAGTTTATAATTAGGCATTAACTCTGGTATTAATTTTGTATTTATTGGTGAGAAATTAGAGAATGAAAAACCGCAAATTCCACAAAATGATTTTTATTTCATGTACGAGTATTTTGATAACCGTTGTCTTTGTTAGCATGACACAAACGAGTGAATGGGGCGATCTCGGGAAACTCATTCCCTAGGTGGTGCCGCTGTACTCTACGCTTCCGGTTTACAGGCGTAATGGCAGACTACAGTAAACTAAATGTTGTGGCTTTAAAAATAGTTAAAAAGACGTGGTGCTTCACTAAAAAGACGCAAAAAGGATTTAATTGAGAGATAGAATAACTTAAATATTAATTAATAATAATAATAATGTAAAGTCCTGGTATATCACCTAGAATTTTTGTTTTTCGGATTTTTCGTAGAATGGATAGTCTCTTTGCTGTGTGTTGTATTGATTATTATTTAACCAATTTGGAGTTATAATTTAACTTTCTGAGATTGTTCTGTTCACTTGCAAGTGTAATTATCCCGGGCAACGGTGGGTGCCTTTGCTAGTTAATAATATTTCTAAAGTGAAGAGTTGAAAAGCAATATATCCACGATAGAATTTATTTATACATTTCGACAGCTAAGGTGCTTTCTTCACCATATCAATTCTAAATTTCTTTTAAAGCTGTATAAATTTATTTCAGACTGGAAGCCTATGATTGGAATTTTGATTTTTCTTCTAATGATGTAATTATCTGAGACAAAGATTTACGGTAATTGATTGGCTTGCAACAGGTTTTTGACACTAAAAGAAGATTGTCTACAAGTGATAAATTTCCAAGCTTAGATGTGGACCATATTACGACTTATTTTAATTATCATTAACAAAAAGAATTGAACGTAAATATTAAACCAATTGATAAGGGGAAACATGATGAATCTCTGAATGTTGTAGCTCTGAGCTATTTTAGCTGACGGTACTTTTTTTTATTTATCTGGCACAGTAAGAGCTAGCAAATGTATACTTCCAAAAGTTGTTTATTTCTATGAAAAAGTGTATCGTCCATTTCTAAGCAAAAAAACTATTTGGTATGACATGTTTATGTTGTTAATAGAAATTATTAACAATTGACCTTTGAAAATTTGATAAAATAAAAGAAACAAAAATAAGTTATCACCAAGGCAATATTTTGTGTTTGGGATTTCTTTTTTAACAATTTGTATGTTTTACTGAAGTCTATAATGCGTTCCACATGAATTCTTTTGGATGGAACTTTTCGATCTTCAATAACAGTTTCAGCTTCAAATTTTGATTTGCCTTTTAGCATGGTCGGAGTATTGACACAGACTTTTCTTGTTGCAAACAAATCTTGTACCGTTATTCTGGGATCAGCCATAATGAAATCACCAGTCTCAAGCTTTCTGGCTTCTAATAATTCACTTCTGTAACCTGCCTGTCAGTGGTACTCCCACCATAACATTATGAAATATAAGTTACAGCTCTACTGGGAGATATTCCAATAACATATTTCAGGGTATTTTTATTTTTATAGGACGAAAATGTGGCTGATTGGGCTGATTTTTATTTTTCTATGTAGTTTATTTTATAAGTACGTCGATATTATTTATATACAAAGAATTACTGCAAATCTTGGAATAAAATTATATGCTTTTTGATTATATTTATATATCTAATTCAGTTGGATTTTTCTAAGAAATCCTCGGGCTTGAAGTGTAACTTGCATACCACAGATCTATCTGATGTCTCCCATAACTGATTCGAGTAAGGTTTTTGTCTTTTAATTGCAACTTAACACTTTTTTTTTTCATTTCTGGATTCTCACGAAATTGATATCCTCCTTTGTGGCTAGAACATTGAAGTACAACACAGCATGAAGGCAACAACAATAAAAATAACATGTGACACCGAGCATTACAATTAGCATTCAAGCAAATGAATCCATGAAACCGGAAGCGTAGAGCGCAGTGGCACCATCGCACAGACTAACTTGCGAGATCGCTCCATTGAATAAACAAGAAGAAAAATACAAGCTTTTCACACTCGGGACAAAAGTCATGGGATAGTTGCTCAGTCTAATGTGTCAGACCTCCCTGCCCCGATAAAGAGCGTTAATTTGATATGGCATAGACTCCATAAGAAACTGGAAGATCTCTGGCGAGATGTTGAGCCATGCTGTATGGATTGTCACCTATTGATTCCTAATATTGGTAGATCTTAGATATGCAGGGGGCTCTACAAGACATCCCACATATGTTCAATAGGTTTCATGTCTGCCATTTGGCCATACCATTTATAGGAACTCTCCTGAATGCTCCTCAAGCCATTTCTTCATAACTTCAGCTCAATAACATGGAGTATTATCCTGCTGGAAGGTCTCTTCATTAAGGAGGTACACAAAATCCACGAAGGGGTTTAAATGATCATGAAGCAGCTCAAACTAGTGGGAACCATTTAGTGATGGACTAACAGATACAAGTTGCACCACATAAAATCACTCCACACCAGCATGGAATGCCACCAGCCTGCAATGTGCATTATTGACGACTTGGGCCCATGGTTTCATAGGGTATTCACCACACACACACCCTTCCATTAGCTCTTTGTAACTGGAGCCACGATACGTCGAGCCACACAGCTTGTTTGCAGTCTTCCAAGAACCATGTAACATGTTCTTGAGACCAGGTGATCTGCTGTGTTTGGTGGTGTTGCATTATGGGTTTTTCTGCTGGTTTTTCTGCTAACCCATGGATGCTAAAGCATTCCACTTTTACTTGCTGGATATGGGTTTGGAAGTGTTTACATTAAATGTGATGATTTCACATGCTGTGGCTTATTGATTAGAATAGGCAATTCTAGCCAGACGCTGGTGGGGACTGTCCGAGAACAGTACATCTGCCAGAGCTTTGAATTCCTGAACCGTGGAAAGACATGCCTCATGCTTTGGGTGCCGACTATCATGCCAAGTTTGAACGACATGATCATGACAGGGATACAGGTAGATAAAGTGTGCATGGTTGCAACCATTGTGTTTTGTTTTTTTTTATTAGTCCATGTCACAATGTGTAGGTGACATCCGGGTTCAATTTCCATACTGCTATTCCATAATTTTTTGCTCTTCATGTGTACATATATGTTATTTTCATACATTGTTTCACTTTGTGGTTTAGAGCAGTGTTTCTTAAATATTTTGGCTTGCAGCCCTCTTTCACAATTAAAAATTCCAAAGGACCCCCATAAACACCTCCCCCCCCCCTCCCAAATTGGGTGACTTAATATGTTTATATGTTCCTTCATATATTCGATGACCCCCACTTTAAGAAACACTGCGTTAGAGGTTTTCCATTCAGAGTTTCCTCATTTTATTATATATCTACTTTTCTACATTTTCAGATTAAAAGTTCAAAGAAGAGATGAAAATTCAATAACGCTTACCTTTGGCACCAGTATGGTAACAGTTACAGCAAAGCCACTCCGCATAGATTTTTATTCCAATGATGAATTGGTTATAAGTGCCAATCCACGAGGTTTATTAAAATTTGAGCATTTTAGGAAAAAGCCAGAGTATGTTTTCTTTTGCTTTATTATGTTTTTGTCATTATAAGATTATTTTAAGAATATTAAAACTTTTAAGGAAAAAATTAATCTTCAATACATTGAAACACTATTATAAAATAAATTGTTTTATGATGCTTCAAGTTTTGTATAGAAACATAAACGATTTATTCTCATTAATCCATTGAACCATCCTTGATCTTTAAAGCTGTCTCACTTCCTTGTGGCATGGAAGAATGAGATTCTGAAACCATTCTACAGTAATTCCGACCAGGTATTTGTGAGAATGGCTGTCAATTGATATACACTGTTGGTGGTGGAAACCATTTGCTTTAAAGAGCGCAACTCACCCATGTTTTCAGTGGGATTAAGATTTGGGGATTGTTGGAGAGGTAGCTCTTCCAGCCATTATCTGTGACAATTTGAGCCTTATGACATATACAGTCGAACCTCGATATCTCAAATTTCACGGGAACAGAAAAAAATTCGAGATAAAGGTTTCGATACATGGAGGATTACTTTTAAAAATAGGAGATAAAATGGTATGTTATGGAGGGTTACTTTTAGAGAGTTATGCCAAGTGGGGTCATTAACGTCCGAAACACAGAAACTGCTCATTCTTAAACATCTCGTATGCAAAGACTTGCCAAGAAGATTGAAAATTTTTTTTTGTAAATTTTTCTTGTAATGCATGAGAATAGTCTAACTTTAACGAAAGTGACGTCAAATTCTTTTCGTTTTCATATGAACAAGAAAAAAATTTAACTCTAAATGTATTTAAATGCTTTGCATTTTGCTGGCACATGAAGTCAAAATTCGACATAGCGAGGTTTCCTTCCAAGAAAATGTTTTGAGGCATATACACTACATGATCAAAGGAGTTGGGACACCCCTGTGAACACCTGGGGTGTTTCTCCTGGACTGGACTGGGCTCGCTCATCAAGGTGGACGGAAACCTCAATGCTGATGGCTACTGGGCCATTCTAGATAACGGGGCACTTCCAGCGGTGTGGGAACACTTCGGTGACGGGCCGTTCCTCTTCCAGCACGACAATGCGCCTTGCCGCCACAAAGCAAGATCCATATCTGACTGGTTTGACGAGATGTGGGTTGAAGAACTGGATTGGGCCGCCCAGAGTCCTGATCTCAACCCCATCGAACATCTTTGGGACGAATTGGAACGACATGTGAGATCAAGGATGGTTCGCCCTACATCTGTCCAGGAACTGACCACGACACTTCTCGAGGAATGGAAATCAATACCTGTGGACACGTATCGTAAACTTGTGGACAGTATGCCATGTAGGGTGGAGGCAGTGATAGCAGCTCGGGGTGGTCCTACACACTACTGATTGAAGCTTTTTGCGGTTTTACGGTAGAGCAATAAGTGTCCCAACTCCTTTGATCATGTAGTGTACATTGAAATATTAGTAGCTTCATAAAGTTCCCGGAAACGTGATATGCTGTGAAATTGAGGTGATTAGTGTGAGCGAGCGAGGCTTCCCTGCATTGTTTACCATTCACAGATCACGCTCGAACGTGTTTTGACGTGATTTAAATGGAATGCTGCGGTGCACAGGCAGTCTGTTAACTGGTAGTCTAGAGTAAGCATTGCAGTCTGTTAACTGATCTCGTTACGTAATATGTCAGTTATGGAACAACGTTCGAATATCAAAGATGACCATCGGAGTGGCCGTCCATCAACTTCAATCAGTCCATCCACAATTATTCTTGTGAGCAACAGCGTGCGAGAAGACAGACGCCAAAGTATAGAGACAAAAGCTGCTGCGATATCTGCACTTCGCACCGTTCCAGAAACTGGCTTCGCAGAGTGTTTCCAAGCATTATACGGATGTTGGCAGAAGTGTGTTACTACCCAAGGACAGTATTTTGAAGGAAATATTGTTTAAATGTTTATATTTTTTCTGTGTCCAGGAATAAAAATTAATTCCGGGAACTTTTTAAAGCTACTAATAATAATGAAAATGCAGGGAAATAAAAAAAAAAAATTCGAGATAACGAGATTCAACTGTTTCATTATTCTGCCAGAAAGATACCTGTCTATCAGGGGAGACAATTCACATACACAGGTGACTACTGGCAACTTCATTTTAATACATGGTGATTCTTTTGCTAGAACCAAGACATTGCAAATATTTCAAAGACTATTTATCAGATTTTGAACATGCCTATATGACCATATACTGTACCACAATGTGAAGCATGTTGATATTAGATGAGATGCTGGAAATGTTTGCCGTTACTGTCCAGGCAGAGGTGAACATGGCACTTCATGTTTGTGAAAATACCATGCAATGATCTAACACTTTCACTTTGCAATCGCCTGCTTCGCTGGTGGCTTCCTATCTCCATTTCCTCAAAAAGCCAGTCTGACACTGTTTAAAGGAGCCTGTTGCCCAGGAACGTATGAATAAATAATTTTTGTGCAAAATGATATCTAAAAATAATTTGTGTGCATATTTCTGTAATTGTTGTATAAATAGCTTTTAAAAGTTTTATATTCAAATATAAACTGAATAATCATTACAATTTTACTTAATAAGATTGAGTTAAGTTTTTAATGTTTGTCTGAATTTACATAGACAAGATGGAGCGAATGAGGCTGATAAAGAGGATAATGAAGAAGATGAAAATGAACCTGGAATGTGGGAAGAAACTTTTAAAGGCCACTCTGATTCCAAACCTCGAGGTAAACTTGACGTCATTTAACTTTTCAGACTATTCTTCAAAGTAAATGCCACAAATAAATTGGTTTTCCCCCCTTCACATTTTAAAACTTAATTTTGGGTACTAATGTAATCTTAAAGTATTTGATAACAAAATTTTGCAATAAAGGAAATCTCATGCCCTCTTGTCCATAAAATACTTGTATGCACACTTTGATTGTACTGTGGTCATCAATCAGCAAGAACGCAAGGTTACAGTTATATACTGCAGGAACAGCCAATCACAAATTAACATGATGACCAAAGCTGAAAAGCAGACCAATCAAGTTATTACAAATTTGGAAGAAAACAAGGTCAACTTGGCTGAAAATTAGTTTTTTTTTTTTATTTTTAATAATTTTGAATATCTTATTGGTTCAGAATTTTGATTTAGACATCTATTTTGGGACAAGTTCTGTATTTTTAATGTTTTATCCTCACTTCAACTGACATTTTGAATGACCTCAATAAGTGGCATTATACAAACATTTTACACACAGCATTGTGTGGTTTGTGTGGCGCCACTTATTGAAATGAGGAAAAAAACTTTGTTATATGGAGTTGCCGTTATGCAGAGGGAGCACTGTATTGTGTAAATTCTTATGCGGACAACAGGTTGTCTTCTTTCATTGCATTATATCCACAGTTTCCTGGTTATTAAAATTTTGAAGCTTTAATATTTTTTTATTATTGTCTTGTATAGTTTCAGCTTTTATTGCTTTTTTTTTCTTAGTCTGTATTTATGATTTGTGATACTGTATATTTTTCTCCCTGCATAGGACCAGCTTCTGTTGGAATGGATTTCTCGTTTCTTGGATTTGAAAATTTATATGGTCTTGCCGAACATGCAGATCATTTAGTGTTAAGAAGCACCAAGTAATTACATTATTTTATAATTAAACTGAGAGGCAAATGTTTAAATTATTTCTAATATTTTTTGCAAAACATAATGAAAATCTGAAATGTGTAATATGAAATTTCTGTATCAATTTCTGATAATTCTTAGCAACAATCATTACAAGGCTTGTATAAATTTCACCGTTTGGGTCATGTTTGGTGGATGGAATCTTGTGATCAATATTTCAAGTCCTTCCACTAGTCTGATTTTGCTGAAATTTTATACACATACGTAAAGTCGGTGACAATGCATGAATCTAAAAAAAATTTTCAAAAAAATCCAAAGGGAGAGGGGAATTAATATGAAATAGAATTGGTTTATGTTTGTTTGTTTACCCAAGAGATGGCGCTATGTGTACTAATTTTGACATAAGCGTTGTTTTTTGAAAAGTTTTTTTTTTGCTTCACTTGTTTTAAATTGCATAAATGTTTTAGAGGAGAATATCAATTAATATAGTAAAACTTTCCAGAGCTTCTCCTGAGGAACTCTGTCCTATTCTTTATCGAGGTCCACAAAGCAAGTCAGATTTCTTTTGCATACTCCCAGGTTTCCTCCGAGATTTGCCTTAGAGCAAAAAATTGGTAATCATACTGCTCTCTGGACAGTTTGGAGTCACTATTTCCCGACTTCTCTGTACATTTAGCATACATTTCCCAGGAATGCTGAACAAAGACGCCTCAGTAGTTGTTGCAATCTCTTCAGTCCCCCTTTTTAAAGATGGGTATCAATATCTGTCTGCCATTGCTTAGGATTTTTACCCCTGAGTCGATGTCTCCTTACCATGGGTCTGGGGATTGGGTATGTCAGGGATTCTGTGAGCTATGCTGGCTGTAGCACTGTTACCTTAGAATCACCCTTGCCAGTACTTGGTTATATGAATATTGGAGACTGATGATGTCAGCAAATTACTCATATAAGACATAATGTGAACTATAAAATTTAAAATAAAAATAAAGTCTTAAGTGCAGTTCACCATAACTTGAATATGTAGTTGGGGATTTATCTGTAGTTTCAGTTAAAGTATATAAAGCGCTATTTATAAATTAAAGAACTTCAAATTACGAGATTTCTGCCCAATGTCATAATTATAGTCCACATTTAACTGCTTTCTTTATATGTGTTTTGATTATTTTTTTTTCTCTAATATTTTTAAAGAAATGCCGATCCATACCGGTTATATAATCTCGATGTTTTTGAATACGAAGTCGATAATACTATGGCTTTATATGTATCGATACCATATGCTATAGCTCATAGGTAAGTTCTTATGGTTGTTTACATTGTTTTTATTTTCTTAAAATGAATATTAAAAGGTACAGTTTAGCTTTAAGTTATGTATATGTGTGGCGACAACTTATTTATTGACAGTGAAACAAAAACTGTAGGAATGTTATGGCTGAATGCAGCAGAAACGTGGGTAGATGTGGAACCTGTGTCTGAGCAGGTAAGGTTCATCTTTAAAATTGTTTACCGGCAATTAGTAATGAAACTTTTAAAATACAAGTCACTAAAAAGTTCTTGTGTCCTTTTGATAAATTCATGCTACTCATAAACAGCCAGCACTCTTTTGGTTGCCTTATGTTATTAAAAACTTAAAGACCCTATATTGGGAATGGTAATGAAATTGAATGGGGTTGATCCAAGTGAAAATTAGTCTGGATATATTGTCTATGACGTAGCATGGATTTATAAGGCTCTTATAATCCTCAAAAATTGATTTTCGCCACTGTTTTGCAGCAGAACGTGATGCTTAATATCGTAGATTACGTTAAAGGCCAAGTTCGTGTAGCCCAAACAGACACGCACTGGTTTTCTGAAAGCGGAATTATTGACGTATTTGTAATGTTAGGGCCAAATCCACCTGATCTTTTTAAACAGTACTCGCGTCTGACAGGAACAACAACCATTCCGCCTGTAAGTAAAAATTTTAGTTTAGAATTTTGAATATTTTTTTTTTTTTTTTCATTTATATTTTGCAAGACGAAATGTTAAAATCTGAAAATAAGTTATACTTTAGATGAATGTTTCGTTCCCATTAGAACTTAGTGTTTTCATTTTAGTTGTTTGGCTTGGCCTACCATCAATGCCGATGGAATTACAATGATGAAGAAGATGTTCGGAATGTTGATGCTGGATTTGATGAATATGATATCCCCTATGATGTGTTATGGCTCGATATAGAACATACAGATGGAAAAAGGTATAAAACGTTATATCTTCATTATAAAAATGTTTAAATGACTACTTTTTTTTTGTTTAGAATTTTTTATTTTTATAAATTATCTTAGAAAAGGTTTCACATCGGTGTTTTTAGAGTTACGCATTGTTAATATAAAGTACGAGGGCTATCCAGAAAGTAAGTTGCCTGTAGTGCCGCAGTCGTAATTGTGTGCATGCGTTCTGAGGTTGTGATTTGTTGCTATCGTTTTGGCGCCATTTTCAAAGATTCGTGTTGTTCGTCTGCTTCGTTACAAAGTGTGAAGTTCATTTTCTGATCACTAAGGATGTTTAACCAGCTGAAATCAACCTCAAATTCGTCAGGTTTATGGTAAACAAACTATGAATGTTGTGAAGATGTGTGTGGCTTTTTAATGAAGTATGTGAAAATGTGCATGATGAGAATGCATGCTTTTGATAAAAGGAATGGCACTATTATGTCACTCTCCCAGCAGCTTGTGTCAACAAGCCATTGGTACAACACCTGGTGCAATGCTGCAGCATTGCCTGAACAATGGTGGAAGCTACAAAGAAAAGTAGTGTAAGTGTATTCTTCAAATACCAGCAAGCACCTTTGCTAATGATTTCTTTTAATACTTTCTTGAATCCATATCAAATTTGCTGTTCTAAAAATAAAACAAAAAAAAAAAAACTTAGCTTGAATATGCATATTTCAGACATCCTGCGATGTGGCCATCTTCAGCATGACTAAAATAATTACGAACTTATTTTGTCATGGGATTTTTTTTATTTTCTAAATGTAATTATTAACATCCAAGATATATAATATGAAAAAAATCCTTTTAGACCTGTGTATGAACATTATCACCATGTTATCCATTATATACCGTATTTACCTGAATAGATCCCGACTTTGAATTTAAACCGATCCCCCATATTTTTGCTATTTTCATGTAAAAAAAATATTCTCAAATTTAAACCAACCTCAATTTTTTAAATAATCTCATGATTATTTAAAACGACATGATTTTTTTTTCTATGAATAGACATGAACCAAATTAGAAATTGTTGTAGATACATGGAAAACCACTTCTTCACGTCCAAACGCCATAATTCAAGGTATCCACACCCAAGAGCGGCAGCCTTTTGATGGTACATCACAGCCGACCACACCGAAATCAGTTGTGGCGTTTATTTGCGCCAAAGTGACATTCTGATTACTTCCTGGTATGATTTGAGCCCTTTAATTTGTGTGGAACAATGGCTGAATAACACAACTACTTAGGTATCGTTGCTGATGAAGTTCATCCTATCATGTTGATGGCATGTCACAATGGAGACCGCTTCTTCCAAGAAGACAATGCACCATGTATTGTGCAGGAGTGGTTTCAAGAATGAGGGAGAGTTTACCTTGCTTTGATGGCACCCACAATCATCAAATCTCAATCCAATTGGGGATTTGTAGGACGAAGTTGAAAGAACCATCAGGCAGCTGATTCTACAATCTCACACAACTGGGCAGTGCTATTTATCGCAAGTACGAAATAGTGACTCAAGTCAATGCAACAACCAGGAAATAAAATTATAATAGTTACAGAACCCCAGATCAAAAATAAGTTTTGGTGTAAATGATATAAAAATTCGTGTACATTTTATACATGATTAAATCAGACTCACAAAAGATGCTGTCCTGTTATTCAGCTACAGTAATTTTCATTGTTCTATTTACTACATGTGCGAAGATCATTTGTACGATCTTGGTGTTTATTCATAGCTATAATTTCTGACTAGTCATGCATTTGCCACCAGATCAAGGTGAATCACTTTCTAGTCGTTATTTATTTGGGTCTAATTAATTAGGTAGTTACATTTCGTGTCAACAAAATGGCGCCGATCGAAAAAATATATTTTTTTTTCCTCGCACGCATAACCTGAAGTCACTTTTTTCTATCATTTTTCTGAAATAAAACTTTGTGATACATTCGGGTAAATACGGTATACTAAAGATAGTCTGGCTCAAAGGTCGTCCTTGGTATTAGTCCAGGTTGTGAAATTTTTGTAATTTAGATATTCGTTAGTTTCGCTTCTTAGCCCTGGCATTATCAAGAATTTACATGAAGATTAAGAACCAGTTGCTTACTATGGATAGAATTACATAGAATGGAGAAAAAAACTTCTTGTCCACTAGTAATATATATGGGCAAGAAATTTTTTTTTCCTTCATTCTAAGAGCATTGCATTGCAATATTTATACAAACTGCATATAGAAATTGATTGGATAAACAACATGTGACATGGAAAGTGGCAGTCATAGGTTGCAAAGGTAGAAAGGTACAGTATACAGGGTGGTCGAAAAATCTATACCCCTCAAATTACTTGAAAGTGATCATAGAATTTAAAGATCTGATCCTAAAAGTTTAAAATCTATTAAAAAATTTAAATTTTGACTGTAAAGGTTTCACTTAGAGCCAGCCCATGAACGCTGAGAGAGAAGGCCTCCCCACTGAAGCATCATACATTCTTAAATCATCATAAGAAGGGCATTTTTATTTATATTTCTACCAGTAAGCCCTAAATCTGCCCTTCTTATGATGATGTAACAATGTATAATGTTTCAGTGTGGAGGCCTTCTCTCTTGGTGGTCAGAATATGGTACACATCCCAGTTTGCAAGTTAAATACTCTTTTTGATGATGAGAACTTCAGCTTGTAGATTTCAATTAATACTTTCAAGAATTGCAGTTCTTGATGGTTTTTCAGAAACTTATAAGATATTACACGTTCTTCTATTGTTGTTGGTTTGCTTCAAATTGGCTGGACATTGTGCAAATCTCAGTTAACCTTATTGGAATGTGTATGATTCATGTGATTGTTGTCCCATTTAGTTTTAGACTTATGAGAAATAATTCCCACCATGAATAATCATGTTTTGGGAAGGATATACATCTGTATCAATGCCTTTTCCTGACCTCTAGGTTCTAATTGTTCTTCAACGCCGTACCTTTACTAACGTATTTACCCGATTATAAGACTACCTCAAATATAAAACGACCCCCCCCCCCCAAAATTTGCAATTATTTCAAGAAAAAAATTGCAAGTCAGAAAATGAGCTATGTGCAGTTATCGCACTTATACAGGTAGAAAGCAACAATGGGCTTATGCAGTGAAGCCACCTGCATCGCTTCCGAGGGGCTAAAGATCTGATTCTAAGAACGACCTTCCTTTTTTTGCCCTCTAAATTTAGAAAAAAACTTCCTTCTCTTATAATCAAGTAAGTACGGTATATCTAAGGCAGCCTGGTTATAGATTAAGCCAGGTTGACAAATATGGACTCAACGCTACCACTTAGTGACATTAGGTTAGCACTGAAACCTTAAATCCGAAAAGTCAGTATGGCATTGCTTCTTCTGTCAGAGTTTCACAAGCAACTGTAAGTCATGTTATTAAACAAGATTTGCAAATGGAATGCTGGCATAAGGCCAACGTGCGGAAATTGTATGAGCAGCACCTGGCGGGCGGAAAGCGGAAGAAAAGGGGTAACCTTAGATGAAACGTGGATCTACTTAAGCAAATGGAACCATATTCGAGCAATCTTTTATTACAAAAAGGGTCCAAAGGTTACAGAGACTTTGTGCAAGGAAGGTTTTTTTTTTTTTTTTTATTTTTTTAAAGGTTTTATGCTTGCTGCTGGGTTTAGCTATAATGGAAATTAAATGCTGCATAAAGTGTTAATGTCTCTTACTATCGGACAACCACCTGGAACCAATTTATTGTTCTGATATCCCATGTCTCTGTGGCGCAGAAAGGAATTAAGCTTTGTGTCCTAGGATAAGGTTTCAAGCAACAGGCAAACTTGACAGTTGCCTTCAGAATAGCCATAGAAACCGGATCAGGGCTGTTGACTTTGGTGAAGTCGCAAGAAGGTGTTTCTATGGGCAACTGTGCTTTTGAGCTACCCATGGTAAATCAATGACCTTGCACATTAGGTGGTTTTTGAAAAGCTGCATTGAAGCATGGAGCACCATTCTGCTCACTGCCTTTCAGCGAGCATTATTGCAGTATAAACTGCGATGTCATACCATAACTGATGATGATCCGTGGGGTTTCAGTAATAGTACAAAGCAATCTAATTTCCTTCAATGAACATGAATTAACCTCCATGTTATATTTTATTGCCATGTTATTGAATTTCTATTAAAATTTGTTTGCTTAATAGGTATTTCACATGGGATAAAACTAAATTTCCACATCCTGAAGATATGGTTAACAACTTGACTGCTAAAGGAAGAAAAATGGTTAATATTGTCGATCCACACATAAAAAGAGCCCATGGATATTTTGTGCATGAGGAGGCAACTTCTAAGGGCTATTACATTAAAACAAAAGATGGGGCCGATTATGAAGGTTGAAAACTTCCTTACCAATTTATGAATTTTAAATATTTAAATATTCTAATTTGTATTTACTTTGGTATATTCATGACGATTAAATAATCTTCAGGTTGGTGCTGGCCCGGATCTTCAAGCTGGTTGGATTTTCTAAATCCTGAAATTCGTGAATATTGGATGTCAAAATATTCATTAAAAGAATACGAAGGTACAACTCTGTCAACGTTTATTTGGAATGACATGAATGAACCTTCTGTTTTCAATGGTCCAGAAGTAACAATGCATAAAGATTGTAAACATTTTGGAGATTGGGAACATCGAGATGTACATAACTTGTATGGAATGTTATATGTAAGTTTGTTTTAATGCACTGAGTAAGACAAAACGATAGAAATAGTCGGTCCTCCTTTTGCCTGTATATGTTATGGCATGAGCTCCAACAGATATGTGTTGCTAATTCTGTCTTAAATGTTAGTCGGAGCTCATAGGTCTGATGTTTTATACAATGGAGTCTGGGAAAACTATGTGGGACTCTGGATGATTCTGAAGCCATGTCTTAATGCCATATCTTGTTGAAACAGATCATTACCTGAAGATGTTAGTGATCACCCACTACTGACCCTCTATGTCGTGGGAGCCAAGATTTCACAGCCCGCGACAAGTCGAATCCGCGATATTCCGAGGTTTTTCTTCAGCGACAGACTGTGTCACTGATCGCGACTTATCCGATATCGCAACAAAAAGAATTGAGATAGAGGGGCAGCAGTGTATTTAAGGATCTCTCCAGAAACACTGAGGATGTAGAAGGGCTCCTCAAACCATTAAGGAACCTAAATCTTTTTGTTCAGTACGAAACTGACAGATTGAAGTCATGGTCTTTGGCACACTCATTCTGCTATCAGCAAGGTACCAGGTGTTCTAAGAATGAGCGATGATTTGAAAAATCAATTAACGAAAAACGGAAGGATATAGAAATGTATAGTTTGCTGCATTCTGTTTAGGAAACCAGGGAATTTATTTGCATCAAGTTTCAAAATTAGTTATAAAGTTTATCAACAGATGGTGCTGCTATGCTCGACACATTCTGTCCCATCAGATCTGCATTCTATACCTCGCTCAGCATTCCAACTGAAATGTTTGCACTGGTATCTGGGAATTTTGTCTTCAGACTGCACCATGTTGTTGCTGCAAATGGTGGTTATTTTGAAAATATTTTTTAATCCCCCCTCCCGTGGCATCTGTTGGCGAACTTTGTAACTAATTTTCAAAAAAACTATATAACAACAAAACAACGTTGCAAGAATAAAATTCGCAGATGCCCATGCAAACATTTCAGTTGGAATGGTAAGCGAGGTATAGAATGCCAATCTGATGGGACGGAATGTGTAGAGAATAGCAGCGCCATCTGTATCTGTTGATGAACTTCGTAACTAATTTTGATATTTGGTGCAAATAAATTCCCTGATTTCCTAAGCTGGATGGAGCAAACCGTTCATTTAGATCGTCTTCCGTTTTTCGTTAATTGATTTTTTTCAAATCGCTGTTTATTTTTGGGATACCTGGTACAATTGAAAATGGGATCAATCTGATCAATGACTGCGACCCTGCAGAGCTTTGATAGTACATGAGTATGGCTTCACCTCTTATATCTTAGGGTATGCATTGTGCATTGCAGTCTTTGCTATCTGATAGTGCTTGAGGCTCCAACATTGAAGCTCAAGTTCTGTGCTACTGCAGCCTTCTAGTATCTATATGAGCCTGATATATAAAAGGCCACTGCTTGCCTTGGTGGGCTGCAATTTGTGAAGCACTTGCAAGAAGGCAATAGTGGAGATTCCCATGTTGCATGAAGACAGCATTATTTTAATAAAGACAATAAAAAGTCAATTAAAACGTATCACCGTCATCTCTAACGTCTTGTCCATACAGCATAGAAATAAAATTTACAAGTTTGTTTGTTTATTTTTTTTTATCTGGATTATAATTTTTTTGCATTATACATTGATATAGCAAATGTCAACTTACGAAGGTCTTGTTCGCCGGTCTAATGGGAAGCATCGTCCATTCTTGCTTTCAAGGGCAGGTTTTCCTGGATCACAACGTTATGGTAAAATTTTATTTATTCATTTTTTACCACACTTAATGATTTTTGTAGAATTTTCATTGTCATGTAAATTTAATGCTGTCCTGTAATTGAAATATCTCTTTCGTCTAAAAAGATGGATTCGTTATTCTGAATGTAATCTTATGTTTTAGGTGCTATCTGGACTGGTGATAACATGGCAGAATGGTCACATTTAAAATTCTCTACGCCAATGCTTTTATCACTCAGCTTGTGTGGAATCAGTTTTTGTGGTGCCGATGTTGGTGGATTCTTCCGAAATCCCGATCCAGAATTAATTACTCGGTGGTATCAGGTATGTTGTAAATTGCTATGCATTCGTTTGAAGTTAATACAAGGTGTGTTCACAAAGTTCCAGGACCAAAATTTTTTTTTCTTGTTATATTTAAATTTCAAATTAATGCAGCATATCAATCACTAAACATTTTTCTAGATTTTTGTTAAGTTTCGTGTTGATAGATGGCAGGACTATGCAGACACATATACGTTCCAGTAAATTTTTCACATCCACGATTTTGAACTCTGAGAAAATGGCTGATCTTAAAGAGCAATGAACTTGCATAAAATTTTACATTAAATTCAATATGAGACTGGCATAAAAGTTTTGAATGGCATGATCGTTTCAAAGACTGATGAGAAGGAAGAAGAAACGGATTCCACTATTTCCACAACGAGTTTATTTGACATTTCATAAATGTACATTTATGAAATGTCAAATAAACTCGTTGTGGAAATAGTGGAATCCGTCTCTTCCTCCTTCTCACCAAAGCATCCACAGATTGGCAAGGTCAGTCTTTGTTCTTATTTATATTGTTTATATATTTTAAGTACTTTATCTAAGACTGATGAACTTCAACGTCGACAACTGATGCAAAACATATTCTTGTGAAAGAAAATTGGAGAATAGCTTTGAGAGAACTGGCCAAAGAGGTAAAAATTTCATGTTTTTGCCAGATGATTGTCGTTAATGTTGCTCTCGGTTGTTTTGTATGAGAATAATTTCCACCTGTTTTAAATACAAACTAGTCGTTTATTTAAACAAAAAAAAAAATACATAATTTTATTCAAAGTAAGCCACATTGGAAGCGATAACTTTCATCTATGATTCCTGAAAGATAAAAATCAGAAGCTAACCACTCTGCAGAAAAGGCCGACTGCATGTACTGAAATAAGTGGAAATCTGAAGAACCATTATCTGATGAATATTGCAGGTGGGGCAAGATAACCCAGTTCAATCTTTTCAAGTATTTTTGGACTGTTTTGCAATGTGTTGTCGTCTAGCAACAAGGGGCCTAGTGTTTTCAGTGTTGTATTGTGCTATTATTCCATTCCCAGTCATTTTACCCCTTCGATTTTGATCTTCAGTGTGTTCAAATCCGTTATGGCTGGCTCATAGCATATCACGTGCGCCTAGGAGGCTGTACTTCCAGCCATAGTGAGCTGGCTAGCTTCCTGAATCCACCTCTGGTTCACGTCCTAATCACCAATCACCGAAACAACTCTTTACATGTGATACTCGACAGTATGATCGCTGTAGACATAGAGAAAACTACAATGGATTTCAGCAGCACTGCAAATGCTGGGTAAAAAAATTGTTTAAGCATCAGGCAAATGTCTACTACTGTGAATCAAAGCTCAGAAATAACTTACCAAATGCAATATGAAATTAGTACTTCTAGTGCATCTTCTTGAAAAGGGTGGAAACTTATTCATAAGCAAGTAGCTCATGGATTGGATTTTGACAATTGAATATAAAGCTCTTACGAGTTGAAATTTTTAGGTTTAACGAGTTGGGGAAAAGGACACAGATGGGATTTTCGAACATCAAAGTGATGCTCATTATTTTTTCGATAAGTTACTACGAGATTTTTACCTTCGACAATTATAGCTTCGACAAATTTTAGCTTCGACAATTTTACCTCTAGGTTTTGCGCAGAAAAGTTAGACGAAATCGGTCTGAAATGTGGAAAACTGATTGGATGCTTTATCACAATAATGCAGATCTACATCTATTGTCAAAGTGTAACAGTGTTTGGCCTTTAGCAGACTTCCAGCATTGTAACAACCTCTTCATTCACCAGATTTCAGTCCAGCTCTCCTTTTTGTTGAATGCCTTTTTGAAACCAGAGAGGAGATAATGGAAAATGTTGCATGAGATTTATTTATTTTTTTTAATTTTATTTAATTTTTAATTTGCTTATTATAATCCAGTACGTCCATCCAGAGCCAGTATGGCCTGAGGCCGACGAGTTGGGTCCCTGGATGGACCTGGATTAATGACTGCTGTATGATGGTCGCAGCAGTCGGGGAGGGAGGGGGGGGGGGTAAAGATTGTGTCTCACTGATGGTCACCCATCCAGTGACTAGCCGTGCCTGATGTTGCTTAACTTCCCTGAAGTTAGTGTTCAGTGAAAGCCACCAGGCCACGGCCTCCCCCAGAGATGCTTTTGAGTATTCCACAAATTGCTTATCAAGCTGCCTTCAACAGCTGGAAGAAGAGGTGGTAATGCCGTATAAATGCTAAAGGAGCTTATTTTGAAGGCAATAATGTTTAATATAAATATAAAATTAGTCCTGAACTTTTTGATAACGCCTTGTATTAAATTAGTAGTGTATTAATTTCAAATAACTGCTTTAACCTTATTTATTTTTTTTTTTTAATCAGGCTGCCGCTTTTCAACCATTTTTCCGTGGTCATTCTCATATTGATACACGTAGGAGAGAACCGTGGTTATTTGACGAAAATACACGTTTACTTATCAGAGATGCTATTCGTCGCCGATATGCATTACTTCCGTATTGGTATACTTTGTTTTATGAGCAAGAAAAAACGGGGATGCCTGTAATGCGTCCTTTGTGGGTGGAATTCCCAGGAGAACCAAACACATTTAAAATAGAAGAGGACTTTATGATAGGTATCAATAATGTTATCAAGAAGGATTATAAGAGGCGAAGTTTCATTATAGTATTAGATTAAATATATGCATATTTTGTAAGATTGTCTCTGGCAGCGTTTCTCAATCTGTGGTTCTTTATGAAGAAAATACTTTGTTTCACAATGCAAGACCTTTGTTTATTGAATTTGGGTGTTCAGTTCACTCAACGAGACACAAGCCTCTGAGTTTTGGTTTCAACAGTTGTCGGATTACTGTTTAATTAAAAAAAAAGATGGGTTGTTACACTTCAAGCTCTTGTAATCTTGCAATTACCCATTGATTTAATTCTGTTAATTTTTTAAATTACTTTTATTAGATTTTGTGAATTAATATTTTCTAAATTTTTTTGTTGTGTTATAGGGAGTGCTCTGTTAGTGCATCCTGTAATGGAGTCTGGTGCAACTAAAGTTGATGTCTATTTTCCATCTGCTAATGAGGTGAGGATTAACTTTTGTCTAGTCTACATCAGCATTGAACTATTTTGGTAAATATCTCGGAAATTGAGATCAATAGAAGAATGAAACGAGTGGTGTGTTTATTTCGAAAGCCGTAAAAATCTGATATAGAAGTTTCAAAATTAGTTGCAAATGTTGCCGACAGATGGCACTGCATGCTGTAGTTGCAGTACAGAGTCCAAGAAATAGGCTATAATCTGTTCTTTGGAAACACCCATTGCAATCGCATCATAATCAATTTGACATATACAACTTTTGCAGCACAGAGAGGGCACAAATCATCCACTTCCTTCAGTACACTCTGTGCAGCGCCACCTGTCGGCTTGCGAATAAACTAATTTTGAAACTTGCGTATCAGATTTTTACGGCTTTCAGAATAAACATGCAACTTGTTTCATTCTTGTTTATAGGCGGAATCCATGTATGAATCCTTCCATCGGCCTTAAAAAGTCGAAAACACAGCTGTCTGATTAGGCTCCTGATGTTATTTGAGGTAGTTGCATGAAAAGATTCTTACAGTCGATGCTGGTCACATTCATCCAATGTCTTTTTACGATACCGTGCTTTCCTATTTTAAGTTTTGCTGAAGTTTATGCAATCATGGAACATCCTTGAAATGGGCATATGTGAGAATCCAAACTTTGACGCTATTCTCCGAAATTCTATGCTCCAGTTCACAAACTCCAACACCTAATGCAACTTAAAAAATCCATGTTTGCAGCAAATGAAAGAAAAAGATGATTCTTGTTATAGCAAGAGCAGAAAATATTATTAGGTGCCAACACGTTTTGATCTTACTTCATCTAACTTAGATCATGAAGATGATGTAAGGTCGAAATGCGTTGGCTCCTAATAAAGTTTTCCGTTATTGCAGTAACAAGACCCATATTTCTTCTCTTCCAACTCTAGTTCCAATCACTAACAATTACTTATTTTTATGCTTATTCACAAGGTATGGTATGATGCAGAAATGTATAATTCCTACGAGACTGAAGGCTATGTGTCAATACCTGTAACGCTTAGCAAGGTAAGTGTGGATTCTAAATGCAGTGTCTTGTTTTGTATTAGTTTATGAAATCTGAAATTAATTAGTGTTTTATTTTCATAATATTAAAGGTTCCTTACTTTCAACGAGGAGGAACAATAGTTCCAAAAAAGAATATCGTAAGAAGAGCATCGTCTTTAGGTCAAGATGACCCTTATTCGTTAATAATTGCCCTGGATAAATCTGTAAGTTGAGGCTATTTAGTTTTTAAGTTTATCACACCATAACGAAGAACTTAAACTGTGGTTATAAAAGACTGGGAAGAAAATGAGGAAATTCATTTAGAAACAGAAATGGCCTTGTATTTTATGACTCATATAATTTGAAACATATTATCATAGACATGCTGTCAAAAGTAATGCGTATCCCCTTCCATAATGCAAGTGAGCCAACAGCTGTCACAGAGTATATAAAGTATAAATAGCTGCAGATGATCAAAAATGCAAGAATTTCTACATTATGTGGCAGTCTGGCGTTGACAAATACCATCCACCCGTAGTGCTTGAACTCTCCTATCAAAGGTTTCTTCCAATATTGGATACACATTTTTCTATTCTGATTGTCCATCGTGACCACTTTGATGCCTCGATAGCATCAGCCAGGGTGTGTCTTCAACTGGCCACGTACAAGAGAGTTCATTAGTGGTCTTTCTGGAGCTGGTTGGTCACCACATCTTCATATAGCCATTGAAATGGGATGGGACATCAAAGAACATGCAGAACATTGAAGGATGTGCATAATTCTTTGCATGGACCTGTGTCTAACAGCGCTATTCTTTTTTGTATCTACACAACTAGGCTTTGTGCTCGACTGTGTATCGCTCATTGCAGAAGCAAGCCAGAGTAGACTCCACTGGTACAAGGCCAGGCCCTGTTGGGGAGCTGAATGGACATGTGTAGTCTTCAGTAATGAATCCTGCTTCAGTCTTGGTATACATGTGCGGTTATGTATGGTGAAGATTGAAGTTGTGCACATGTTGCTAGACAATAACCACCACCAAGACTGGTATTAGTCTAAGAAGTATTAAACATTCAAGTGGTGAGTGGTTTCTGCTGCATGATAATGCAAATATTTCAACAATCCTCTTCGATAAGATTCACTATGACAAAATATGACTGCAAGGGGTTATGTATTTTTTTCTCTATATATACCCAAAAGAAAAGGATAAAGAAAATTATATTCACCTGTCTTTGATTATTTATTACGAAAATGCCGTTTTATTAGATGTTATTTTTGCATTTTAACAAAAAAAATTCATTTTTATGCATTACACATGAAGATAGTTGATTTTAAACACTATAAAATCTTTAGGGCCTAGTGCATTTGTCAGTTCTTGTCAGTCGGTTTTTGGTGGGGGGAAAAAAAATAGTGGCTGTCATCGGATCTGGCTCTTGTAGACTTCATGGTCTTCCCTAAGGTTAAATCCTCATTAAAAGGAGAGCACTTTGAAGATGAGGAGTCAATCCAGAGGAATGGAATGGCCATTCTGAATGGAATTTCATCAATAGACTTTCAAGGGTCATTTGAGAGCATGGATGAAATAGCATCTGGCTTGATATAGACCCAGAACATTTTGAATGCACCATGTATATTTTGCTTTTATTTTAACATTTGCCAAAATTTTTAATGCATCTTATTAGCCTAAAAATATATAGCAGTAGCAATTCAATAAAAAGTTTCTTTCCTTACACGCTTGTTTCAGGGACAATTTAGCAATGGAACGTTATACATTGATGATAATTATTCCTTTGACTATAAGAAAGGGCATTTCATATTTTTATCTATTACTTATAATAACGGAATTATAAAATCAAGGTAATTTTTCATCTTATTAATATTCACTTAATATTTTACGTTTTTTGATTTTGACGAAATGGATAATGACTGAAAAGTTAATTTTTTTTTTTTTTTTTTCGTAGAAACTTAAATTTGAATAGAAGTTTTAAAACTAAAGCATGGCTAGAACGAATAGCTATTTTAGGATTAAAATCTCGTCCTACTAGCATCCACGTAGAAAATAGATGTGAGTAAATTTTTATAAAAAAAAAAAAAGAATTGTTTATATATATGCAGGAGTGATGTCACATTGCTGATTTTACATAAGCAGAAGAATTTAATGAGGATCATTAAGAGAGGATCAAATTTTCAGTATTGTGGAGCACATATTCTTGTTTCAGGAGTATAAAGGAGCTTGCCAGGGCATTATGAAACCAAAGACCAGCATTTGTTTAGACTGTCTAGTACTGCTAAAGGATCTTGGAACATGCCTAGAAGTCTTCACTGTTCATTTCTGTTTAGCTAACTGAATACGAGAGGGTCTTCTAGAGGCTGGCTGGTCCTTCCACTAAATTGCACAGAGTTTGATGGGAAGTGTCTGTAGGGCATGGCTGTGGGAAGAGGAAGGATTTTTCACCTGCGGCTGTGGTTCATAATGGTGCAGGCTTTAGGATGGGGAGCATTCAAAGCACTGCTTTAGCAGACCGAATAGTCTCACAACATCCATCACCTTGATCTAGAGTGACCATATTTTCAAAATGAAAAAGCGGGAGACGTTAAAGATGTGATCGGAAGTTGATGTCATATCATCTAAAATTATTGATTGTCATGCTAATTTATGTTAAAGGCCTATATATTTCCCTTTAGGCAGTGCTTTTTGTGGTGTTCAACTAAAAAAGGCACAAAAGACTAGTTTACCAGTACTTATCAGCAACCCAATATGAGGGAAACTGGTAGGAATTTTTTGAAACTGGGAGATAATAGCATCCCGAAAACTTTTTTCGGGACACCAAGACTGTTTCTCAAAAACCGGGATGCCTGGTCACCACCCTACATTGAACCATCTGCAATCGCCTCCTTTGCACCACGTTAGAGTCAGATGTGCCTCTAATGATATCCAGTGATAAAAGTATTTTCTATATGGGCTTGAGTGAGAGTCTTATATGTTTTCGTCGAAGACAAGCGGGAGGCACATTCAATCGTGGCCCACTCCTGGCATAATGGTGTAGGTTGCTGTCTTTCAACAGTCGCTCATTTCTAGTGTTTATGGATGGAATTGAATAGGATGAAGTTTCATCCATCCCGTCAATCAAAATCTCTTGCCCAGTTATGGCTACATGTTGCCCATAGCATGGAATGACATTCCTCAAAATGATATTCATCATCTGTATGATTGAATGCATGTCAGAGTTCAGACTTACATTGCCGCAATGAGGGGAGATTATAACACATTACTAAGAAATTTGACACATTACTAACACCGTCAATTTTCAATAAACCTTGTCATATGAGATTGCACTTGTGAACATAGTGATGTTTCATTCACAATGTGACATCATCCCTTTTGAGTAAATATCACAAACTCTTCATAATTCTACGACTTTTTTTCCTTTTCATTCCAGTTATGGGTAAAAAGAAATTAGAATACGTCTATGTAGAAGATAAGCAAGTCTTAGTAATTAGAAAACCATCTGTTAAAATGGAGGACGAATGGGTTTTAACCTTACAATTGAAATAATGGAACAGAATTTATAGATGACTTTTTATCTCGATTGATTTACAAAAAATTATCAATAAAAACTAAAACAAAACAAAACAAAAAAAAAAGGACTGAAAACTATCCCTTGTACATTTGAGGGGAAATCAGATCTACACGGTTGGATCAAGATTGCCAGGAAGTAACACTTTTCAGAAACATGAATGTTCCGACAGTTATTAGTGGTAAATGTTGAGTACAGGCTGATGGGAGTAATCGCCAAGTCGCTGAAGTGCCATGAAAAAGACGGAAGGAAGAGTTCTCCCAGTTGTTTTTTTTCTTTCTTTCTTGAAACGTGATATTAATTTTTATTAACAACTCATTTTCAGCCTGGTGATTAATTTATTTCATTATTTTTCCACCATTGATATTGAACCAGCTCAGTGAAATTTGTATTGGAGGGTAAATTAAGTTTTGATCTCGTAAAATTTCTGTCTCGCACACTGCTATTTATCTTTTCACTGTAATTAATAATTGGTTTTGAATTGAAATAAATTCTACTTCCTGATTAGTAGAACAGCCTCTTTCTTCTTCTAGAGGAGAAATTCAGCCTGGAACGGTGGTTATGTGTACATTAAATGCCAAGAACCGTGCATTCTCATTGTTAAAATTGCATCGAGTGGTTATTTTATTAAGTACGTCTTGCTAGTAAAAGGTTAGACCTGCATAAGTGCTGGAAGTGACTACTTAGAAGGTGACAGCAGTAATTAGGATGTAAGATTACTACTTTTTACAAGAAATTTCTCCGAAGCGCCCCCCCCCCCCCCCATTTTTGGAAATGCTCCTAGAAGACTGTAGGGTGTTCAAAACCAGTTGCAATTCCATTTGGATATCTTCAATAGAGTAAAATAGTCACTCTTTCAGGTCGTTTCTTGCCAGGAATTCCTTCACAACGAGTGAGGTATTCATGGTGGAGCAGCCAGTCTTCGTTCTTCCACGACTCGGGTCGTATGCGCAAAATCTTCCCTCAGTCTGTTCAGTCTTTTGCATTTAAACAGCCTGTTCAGTTTCATTCCATGTGCTTGAAGGAATTAGAAACTAGAGACTGCATGGACCATTGCAAATTCTTGCTCATGCTTGTAAACTAGCAAACAAGTCCTTTGGCCCATCATATTATTGTGATGAACAAGACCAAATGGCTATTAATAAGTGGACTTGGTCAACAGCAATATTCCAGAATGTAGTATTCAAGCCGTTATTTATATGGATCAGGAAACCTATGATAGAACTGCCACACTTGCTTCGATAACATACTGTATATTAAAGTGAAAACGAAATATCCTGGAGAAAATGCTCCAAAATCGGACAGAGTATTACAACTATCCAATTCACTGCTCTTACTATTGAATTATCACTCATCAATGCAGTGTCCATTGTGTCTGTATCGGTTATCCAAGCCACTTTGATGGTCATCATGGAAGAGCAGGCACCTGGCTTGCAATTTCAGAAAACTCTTTTCTAACAATCACTAGATAATGAAAATCACATATCCACAGATAGTGGAACTTGGTCATTAGTCTTTCTTTATGTAGCAGTTACTAGAAATTATCCAAGTATTTGCCTTCATGCTAAAATTGCTTTTCTCCTAATCAGAGCTGTCAAGTCTACTAAAGGGATGTAACTGATGAGGTGGCCACTCAGCGTATATTAACAGGGGAAACCATGAGAAAAGTATGTCAATACTTAAAAGCAATCAAATTTATAACTCCGTTATTGTGTCCATATGTGAATTAATTGAATTTTTAAATGTAGAATGTCAAGCGTTTTATAGAATGAAGAGAAACTTGTCAGCTTTTGAGGCAAAAATCAGTTTTCTATAATATTTTTTTTGTGTTAAAAGAAAATAATTTAGCTTCTGAACCTTTCAAATCATGATTTCATAGATTCATATAAACAAATCTGATACACCAGTTTCTCCAGTTAATAAAATATTGCTATATATCGTAATTAAGATAATCTTTCAAATTTTCCTCGAGATATTCAATTTATTTAATCTTTATTCCAAAGTTATGAAAAATCAGAACAGCAAGTATTAATCAGTTTATCGTAGAGCTTTCGGCACACTAATTTAACTGCAGTAGTCCCCGCTTAATACAGCCACTCCAGCTCGGTCCCGTATTAATGTGGCTCCCTTAAAATACCTCGCTTAAAAAAAAAAAGCCACCAGTTAATGTGGCCACTTAAACATGGTCCTGAGGCAGCCATATTAAGCAGCGACTATTGCATTTTCCACCAGCCATACTTTCGTCATAACCACCAAATATATACTAGCCATCCATAGCAATAATTGTCAACCTAATAAGTGGTGCAACTTCAGTTCACAAAAACTCAACAAAAATAAAAATTTACAGTCCATGGCTGAGAATTTAGCATCTCAAATGGTGCTTGCATGGGAAAATTCTGGAATTGGGTTCTCTTGCTCCTTGTCAGCAGACAAAATGAAAAATTGAGATACCGGTATATCTTTTCTATTCCTCTTTTATCTTTCAGTGCACAGAATGTTAAATAATCATTGGATCTAGCAGAAGATCAGCCTACTGAGACTTTGTTTGGTCTTCCAAGCTTGAGTAAAGGGACAAACTCGAACATCCAGCGTTAATCAAACCTACGACTCACAGATTTCAAGAGCAACAAGATCTCTTTTTCAAGCACTCGGCCACCGAGCCAGCCTAAAAAATTAAGATGGTGACCCGTATTATATTAGGCCCATCTTTCAAATTAATTTATTTGTACTATCATTTTGGTGACGTCAGGTTCTTATAATAAAATCAAGAAGTTCATTTTTATTTTTGCCTGAAGATGAAAACTGTTGCTTTCAAAAAGCTTAGCTGCAGTAACATGTATCCAGCATCTTAATTTTTCAATGAACTGGATTGTTTGCAATGAAGACTGATGGATTCCAGAGATTCCAAATACCCTGCCATGGACTGTACATTTTTATTAACTTTGGCTTAATAAATATGATTATAACGAATATTTTTCAAGGTTGTTATATGTAATTTTTAAAAATATCCTTCCATTTGGGATATTTGCCTCAGGATTGGGTTGAGTCGTGTTACATTGATTCACCAAAATTAAACTTGCTATGAATTTAGCATATGAAAAATGATAGAGATTGTAGGAATTAATTAATTTTTTGACACATGATTTTGGGGTGGAGGAATCATCATATTTTTTTTTTTTTTTTATTCACCTGCCATTAATTTTCCACAAAATCCCCGTAGAGTTCTATGCACCTTTTCCAGTGCTCAACAAGTCTCTCCATCAGCTGGACTGAGCCATTTCTTGGTTGATCGATGATTGCCTTTGTTGGATAACTGCTTCTCTTGGACATTTGATTGGCAAAGGTCCTGTAACCATATTTTATTGTGCTTTCCATTTTCAAGAACACACTGATCACTAATGCATCTAATTCAGCTGCCTCTTTCCTGTACAAGTTCCTCAAAGAGTTGATGAATCTTATCTAGCCCCCTAGAATTTAACAATGCCATACTGTCAAAGAAAGAAAAGAAAGCGTTATTTTCAGAGTCACTTAAGTTTCCATTTGGTAGTGCACAGCATTTGTTCTTTCTATTTTATATCCACTTATTCCGTAGCATTATATAGGGCGTTTCTAAATGGCAGGACAATAAATACCTAACATGGTCTTTTGCATGATGACAAACTTAAAGTTCTTTATGCAAAGCATTCAAAAGTCAAATGATAAGGGTCTAACCATCACGCGAAGTTTGCTGAAAACCTGACAAAAACGTCGTTTAATCTCAAGTGGCACAGTTCATTATTTTGATAAGGGAATAGATGAAATGCTCTTTGATTGCAACATTTTAAAACACAATGCACTATCTGCACGTTTTTAAAACTTCCTCACCCCTTTGAATTTAATGAATTGCTGGTGCAGAAAGTTAAAAAATGTAACTATGCGATTTTTTTTACATCCCCAATTATGAGCTTTGGACATTTCATTAAGGAACTTTTTACTTCGATTGATGCATGGAATCACGTACGTACGTATTATCCTGCACCGTAATTAGAAAAAGTACATCTACAGCAGATGACTATGTACCTACATAACAACCCATAAATAAAGACCCTTTATTTTCAAGAAAATTTACATATTTCATGGATAATGACTCCATGATTTGTACAACGTGACATATTCTCGACATCAAGAAAATATGTTTCGAACCCATGGGCATGGAAGAAGAGAAGGAAGCAAAACTCCAAGTGCCTTTACAGTGTTGGCGTCGGAACTAATCTTAGTCCGATGCCAATAAAAATGATGACCATTTATTTTTTTCGTCATTTTTTATAGGACTAGGCAACTACAATTCTCCACCAGATTGGCTCGATGATATTTCAAGCAAAGAACCGTTTACATATTTCCTAGCCCATGTCAGCATTTCCTAATCGTGACATGTTAAAAAGGTCAATACTTTAAAATAAAAAAAGCAATTCTGATCATGTTGCATTCCACAATGTAGACACAAGATCTGCAAATATGAATAATATGTCCTTTAGTATACTGCTTAATTCCCAATAATAAGCAGCCAATATCTTCCGATGCCAGTGGCCAGATAGCTTCAAAAATTGAATGCATTAAATTGGTAAGTGTATAGCTTCCTTCTCTTCTTCCATGCTCCTGGGCAGAAGAGGCTAAAGATTCCTATGATCACCACCATTAGATGATTATAAGAAGTTAACTGTTAGGTCACATTCAGGTCAACTTGGGCAGAACACATGGATGATGCAAGGAAATCCCTATTCCAAGCTTTCAAACTTAGCAGAAATTATCTTTCAAAACAAAAACAGTGTCTCAGGCACTTCCCGTTGGTCCTTAAAATTACGTCATCTTTTCAAGATGGATGTAAGTGGGAAAACATTCATTTGTCCCCCATACACAACTGTGTTAGTCATATGGATTTTGTTAAAAATGGTTAAAAGTTTTTGTATTCTATGGAAAAGATGAAGTTACCTTGGAATTTCTGCGAACTATTAGTCATATTCATATCGGCGATATGGCTCGGAGGCATGGTCCCATTTACAGACACCATACTGAAATAAGTCAATTCTGCAGGCTGTGGGGAAACTGCAACAACAAATGGAAACTCGGATGACAGGACTTTTTGGTCATTGCACTTTGCTCAGTTTTCACAAAGCAAATACTTTTGGCTCTAGAGAAAGCTCAGCCAAGAATAAAATAGTAACCGACTGCAAAGCATGGTCAGTGGATTTTCTGTTATGGTGTAGGGAGCTATTTGGAAATGTGTGGACAATATTGACTTCAGAGAAGGGCTTCTGAATAAGAAGTATTTTGTTCATGAAAGATGCAAATGATTCAAGGTTTTGGCAAACAACAAAAAAGGGCATCTGACAAATCTCATGGGAAATGCTTGATCATGTAGCAAGACCATCTTTACAAAAACCAGTTTCCCATAAAAAGCTGTTACAATGTTTGCGTGTTGAGTGTGTGCATAATCCACAGACCAAATTGATTCAATGTCCATCCTGGTGAAGGTTTTGAAGAAAGCATGCAATGTAATTTACAGATACATAATGTCACTTTTCATGGATCAGATTTTATTGTGGAACATTTTCATGTGCCTAACGTTTTTATTACCAATTTACATCGACCACCCCCTCCATGTATGCTCTGAATCGCAGACATTATGAAGTACAACCTGTAATGATTTATTATAAATAAACTTGGAATGAAAATGCCTGCGTTTAAAAATCGGGCTAGAACACTGTTATAAAAAAAAAAAAAGGCGCCAAATCTCTGTACTATAACAACGAAGAATTTGGGTTTTTGGAAAACACACTTAGGAGTTTATGAAATTTTTTTTTTTTTACTAAAGCATTAACAATATTGACAAATAATAAATTTAGAAAAAGTTTAATTTTTTTTTTTTGAATGTTATTAAAAAAATATTATGAAGAGCACGAAGTGACATGGTATTTTGGATTTGATCGACTAAATTTTCGATTGATTTCAATGATAACATGATTATCGAATAAAGTAGAATAGGACAAAAAAGCTAAGTGCTAAACATTTCTAACAATAAAACATCGTCAATTCCACTCTTCAATTAAAGATTGGTACATGTATTTGTGTTTACTTCATTGCTGAATTGCTTTTTTTTCAGTAGAAGAAAATTTCAAGTGAAAATTAAACCAGATTAAATAAAAGTAACTTTTTTTTCAAATTATGGCAACCTTAAATCACAATTCGGCATTTTTAAGGGAAGGGGTGCCGTCATGCCATTTTGAATTTCATGGAAAATAACCAGCTTGAAGAAAGCTGGCTTATAACATTTCTCATGTTAATTTGGTATATTATAATCATTACCGATTTAGATAAGTTTACCCCCCAAAAATGAAGAGAAGATTGGAGTAGGCAGTGGACCGAGACAGGCTGAAACAAACCGTTTTTAGCAAAAAAGTTCCCAACCAGAAGTCATAGTCTGCCGACTTATGGAATTCCTCAAGTTTCAGAGGGACATCTGTAATAAAAGACAATGTCCAAATATCAACGTGTCTACTTACTTTTGAGTTGCTTTTATATTTAGTTTGTCATGGCCATTAAAACTAAAAAAATCAGGCAAGGGAATGCATATAATGTGGAAAATTGTTTTATTTTAAATCACAAGCATATTCGTGTTTGTTTTTCGACAGACAAAGGTTTACAAAGTTGGTAATGATTATAAAGTTTCTTAATAGAGACTGTGCAAACACACGGAAGAGTTAAAAGCGTAAACGCTGTTTGGGTTAAAATGTCTTTTACTACCCCAATTTCATTTGCAAATATCAATTTTTTTCTTTCTTCCATGATAAGTTGAGAAAAATAAACCGCATATACATTCATTTAATATACAAAAGACTTAGCAATTCCCTCAACCAGTGCACATAAATATTTAATATCAAAGAAATTTTATTTTATTTTTTTTAAAAAAAAAAATGAGTATCAGTATATGCAAAAAATAAAATAAATAAAAACAAATTTACAAAAACAAAACTGATAAATTCATAATAAAAATATTCACAATGTACAGGTTCTTCAATCACTGACATAGCACGTTAAGATGCTTTGTTGGATTTCTTTTTCGACTTTTCAAAACCACATTTCTTAATTAGCTTCTAAGGAACATCTTTCTACGTGAAAACGACTACAAACTATTATCGCTCGATTTGGTTTGATTTATAATGTACATAAATTAAGAAATGTGATGGTAGTTGTCAACACTTTTTTTTTTATCACAGAAAACACAAAGGAATAAAACAATTTAAGTACGGCTTTCAATTTAATGTGGCATTTTTAATTGTCGTTGCTTTACTGGAATATTTCATTGAGAAAATAGTTGAGGTATGATAAATTTTTCACTAATGTTTAGTCCATCAATAAGTAGGCTCTAAAAATCCAAATTTCATTATAACTTTTCAATATCTATCTATCACTAATGAATGAATGAAGGAAATGAAATTTATAATAATAATAACCCCATTATTTATAATAATGATACAATCGGGCCTCTTAAACACTATCGACCAGTTGCAAACAGCCAGAAAACACGAAACCAAAGACAAGATAGTATTTGGACAATGAGCCAGCACTGGGCCGGCTGCCTCTCGAGATGAATGTGGCTTTGTGCAGAAAGAAGAAATATTGGGTGCAACCCCTGCTACGAGAACGTCATAGAAGAAAGCATGTTCAAAACGTTTCTCAAATACGTTAGAATCTCGGCAATATTCGGATACACCAACTAATAATCGCTCTCTTCTTTTCTCTTTCTAGGATAAATCTTTCTGTATTCAAATCCAAGACAATGGGGATAATGACAGCAAACAAAGAGACAAAAGAACGGGATGGGCTGATTGCTCCCACGGTGTGAACATATCTTTAGAAACAAGTTGCTCTTGGCTTCCTGGTCTTTGACAACCAACAAGTTGCCGCAGCCAAGAGCATAAGGGCCGACATGATCTAGTCATGCGCTGTGGTTGCTGGCAATTGGTCATTAGTGCGCAAGGGTCCTTAGGCTTGAAATTTGATCCTTTCAGTTCTCTCCGTTACTATTAGATTAATTTCCAAATAAATTGGATAAGGAGGAAATGAGGAGCACTGGTAACTAACTGATGGCCACGTTACGGAAATACTGGTTGCAAATCAAAATCTTCGATATTTGTCACAGAAAAACTTTATAATAGTCATAAAAATATCTCTCGTTTACTAGTAGTCAAAAGAACTTTTGTCTTCAGGGAAGGGCGGGAGAAGATTCTATCTAAGGAAATCCACAGTATCTCTTTTGGGTTGACTACACCTACAAGAAAACGTTTGCGCATATCTTAATATGCGTGGTATGACGTTTAGAAAACCATAAACCTACCATTCCATTGATAAATATCTAGCGAGAAGCTAAGAAAAGAAAATTTTAAAGCTTATTTGTTTTATCTTGATGGAGCTTTTTATTTTTTTCCTTAAACATAAAGAGCAACACTACCATTCACATGTCATAATGAGAAAGTTTACCAACATACTAGAACAGAAAAAAAAAATAAAACAACAAAATAAATTAAAAGCAGCATTGTTAATTTAAATTATTAAGGCAAGAAGTGGGACTGAGAAAACATCTCGTTAAATTAAATGTTCATGCCATTAATGAGGAATTGAAGCAAAGTCGATGCGTTCTTTCTGAATGTTCTAGGTAACGAAAGGAGGAATAAAAGCACAAAACTCGAAACAACTTCACCAAGAACCAACCCTTCTTGATCTTGAACATGAAGCTAAACAAAAATAAATTAAAACCTAATCTACTTGCAACTAGATAACGTAGAAGGTTAATGTTTGAAGGATTCTCTAATAATCCAATATTAGAGGTGGATGACATCCGACCAACACCTTGTATTCAACATGAACCTCGTATCCCTCAAAATATAAAACACAAACGGCATCTTAGCACATTAAAGAGAGATAAACTTGTTAACGATAACAAACATAAACTGGTCCCAAAGCCACTTGTCTCGAAAGTCCCCGAGAAAAGATTTCCATTTCACTAAGTGCTGTTGGGTAAATTTTTGCCTCTAACATAACACAATAAATTATTTAGAACTTGCCGTTTAATCAGAATGATTGCGATGATGCATTGTTAAAATAAATAAGCAGCTTACTTATTCCAAACGGTGAAAAACGAACAAATTCGCAGCGAAATAATCTATACAACCATAAAAAAAAAAACCCATTCCTCTACTACATAAAGTCATCTTTCCAAAGGACACAAAGGAATTCGTTTTCCTCGCCACACTCTTAAGCTTACAGAAATGCAAAAAGTACATTCTGCAAATGCGTTGAATTCAAACAAACAAACAAAAACAAAAAACGACCCTCATGAGGTCAATAAAGGTTCGGTTAAGCAGAAAACAAACGAAAGGCAGGAAAGGAAATCATAGTTTCATATTCGAACAAAAAACACAGAATACAAAAATCTTTTCCCCTCCTGTCTTTTCTTAAGTATGTTAACATTTAGTGTATCAAAAATACTTATGAAACCAGGAACATTTATCAAATGGACATAGCTCACATTTATTGAAGGAAAAAAGAATAGAAAAAAAAACAAAAAAACTTTGGTTTTTAAATTTATACCAACCATATACCCACTTCTTGCCTGATTGAAGGTTTAACAATCAGAGGTATAAATAATAAAAACAAAAAAGCATTTACATTAATATATTGTTATACTATGATGTTAAGATGCATCTTTGGTTCGAAGTTGATCAGAGCTAAGAGTGTGGCCTCGCATCATCATAAGATTGCTGGCATTCTGTATGAAAGGAGAAAAAAATAACAAATAAATCAAAGCTAAAACCTTTTGGCTATGGATGCTTGATTTCAAGGAACAGAAACAGAGGGGCCATTTGTCCACAAAGGCTTATTGGGCATGGATGTACATTCTTTCAGTACAACATAAATTCCAAAAAAGCTGGGTTTTGATATACATGAAAAATTTACAACAAAATAAGAAAGGGCCAATCAGAGAAAGGATAGATTCCACTGGCCAACAACATTTAAGATTTTTCTTGTTCACGGAATGAAAATGGGCGATTTTGGTACTATAGTGCAGCCCCTCTATTTCGCAATTCCTTATGCCGTGAAAGCAAATAAGTCGCTGTCAATGACTGGGCCCAGATTTTTTTTCTTTCTTCTTTTTGTCATTTTTCAGTGAGAGGGAGAAAACGGCTCTTATATCTGCAACTCTTATAAGACCGAGCTGGCTGTAGTGGGTTTATTTTTAATCTTTTTTTTTTGTTAAAATCAGCATTTTGAGCTCTACAACTGTATAATTGGAAATTTTTCTCTACCTGTAACTTGACACCACCATTGTTTAGCCCTACCTAATTTCCTGTATGTTGCCTATAACAGATTTGTTGTATCTCCACTCGTTCTGAAATTGTATGGCGGAGGGGGGGGGGGGGGAAAAAAATTTTGACTCTCCCTGTATATTGGATAAACGAATACAAGTTCTTGAACTTTTTATAGTCATTGGAGATAGCAAGAAGATCAACCAAATAAGCTCATGAATTCATATCGAGGTCTAATAGACCTCTCCCATCATCAATTTAGTCGCTATTGCAGTACATGTATTGGATTTACCAAGAAGATCTACTTGTTCTCATGGTTTAGGATCGAGGTCCAATAGATCTTTTCTCTGACTGGTACATGTACTATCTAATTTTGTTTGTAAATTTTTTGGTATATGAAGACCAACTTTGCTGAAAGAAAAGTACCTTGCAGTCAAAATGTACACTCATGCCTAATACCAGTAAAAATCTTTGTGGAAAAGTGGCCTCTCTGTTTCTGTTCCTTAAATAAAATTACTTCAGTACTATTAAAAGTGTCTATACTACAGGGTGATCACAAAAGAAGTAAATTTTATGATATTGTTGAATGATCAGAAAATCAAACGTTTTGCTTGCTGGCTTTACGACTGGAATAAAAGGTTCCTCGTCAGTTAACATGATGTTATCTGGAAAAACCAGCCTTCCAAACGTTTCTGCAGTTCCATGCAGAATTCATAACGCTGGTTTTTTTGGGGTTTTTTTTGCATGCACTGAGGTTTTGCAATAACTATACTTTATATGGAATCATTATTAATTGCTTTTGCAGAATTTTTAAAGTAGTGGGATGTGGAATCTCAAGTTCATGACTCTTCTCCTTGTTGATTTCACTGAGCTTTGTTGGCATGGACACGGAGATACAACACAGATATCCGGGACTTTTACCATTGACAAACGGCCTTATATCAAACATACACAAATTTATTGCTTGGTGATGCTTTTCTGAACGGTAATTGCCAATCCACTGCACAACAATACTGGATTCCATTTTGCTAAATTCAAGAAAACTGTGTTTTTTTATGACATATTTGATCATCTAAATCACAATGCCAAGAGTAAAAACTCCATTAAATTTCGTACCCACCATTTCAAGGTTAGTGGTAAACCTGGTAAACATATATGTAAAGAATGGTAAACACTTTGGTCAGATCTTTCATGAACATGATACCAAATGGCATTTTCCAACATGAAAACGTGCGACTATAAAATCCAAAATTAAACATTACAACCCCGAAGGCATCTTCGACTAGCTATCCCTCGAATTTGTCTTGGATGAAAGGTATTTGAAATCTTTAAGAACTGACACAGGAGAGAAATTCCTAACTTGGTTGCTTGTTTGGATCCATTGTTTCTGAATTAAGTGGATGAAGTATATGGATGTGGTTTGCATTAGTATTACCCTGGATGATTCTAGCTAGATAGCACTGGTCATGACTATGGTCAGCTACTGTATTGTCCATGGTGGTTTGTAATGCCTTCCACATAGTATTCCTTAATGTAGATGAGGAATACTGAATGTCAGCAGAAGTTCGAGAATGGTATGTTCCATCTGTCAGGTACCCACCACCACGCTCTAATAGACTAGAGAATTCTCTTCAATAGTTGTTCAAACTGATTCATAAGAATCAGATCACAACTGAGGCTTGGTAATTTCTATAACATCACAATTTTACTATAACCTATTTTAGATGGTGCACATTCCACACTTCATACTCCATTACTTTCGCCAGAAGGTTTCTTCTGCTGTAACACAGGATCCTGCGTGAAATGTACGGAGAAGTTACTACAACGTTGAATCAAACGATTCAAAACCAGCAATTTTGACTTGAAAGATGAGGAGCTCTGGCCAGCCAAGTTTTCAGAAGCAATTATTGAAGTGATCCTCTTCAAAGACATGACATAGACTCAAAAGCAACTTGCAGAGAGATTTGGAGTAACTCACCAAGCCAAATCGGACATTGGTTGCATGTGCTTGGAAGAATCCAGAAAGAAGAAATATGTATGCCTCACGAGTTGATGGAACTGTCGAATGCAGCAAAGCATCACGTGTTTTCAAATGAAAGTCAGGCAGAAGAATGAAATCACTTCTGTTTAAGATTGTAACCGGTAAAATTAATGGGTCTAGTACAATAACTTGAAAAAAAAAACATTATGGGGTATCCTCCTTGTAGTCCAAATGCAACATTCACACAAGAAGATTCTGCTGTACATCTGATGGGATCAGAAGGGGCACTCTACCATGAGCTTCTCCTATTAAGGCAGAGAGTCATCGCAAACTGTTACACAAGCATACTCTGCAACATGCAATTAATAAAACCAACCACCAAGTGGTCTTACTGCACAACAATACTTGTCCTTATGTTGCTCAAGTGGTCAAGATGTCCTTAAGGAATTTCAGGGCCTATGTTTCTGTACATTGCCCTTCAGATTAATATTGGTACTGGTTGATGCAGGATCGTGCGGCTAGTACTCGTCATCAAAACGAATAAGTGCGAAATTGGATCACCGATTTAATCAAGTTGAAGAATGAATTGTTTTTTTGGCTGCAGAACCCAGATGTCGCCTGAACGATGGGTAAATGTGATGACAGTGGATGGAAATTAATTTGAATAAATATAATCAAAATAAAAAAATTATCCGACAGAATTAAGTTGCACACCAATAGATTGTGCTCAGTACCATTTTCCACTCGTTATCGAGGTCTAAAGCATAAAGACCAGTTGGAAATATAACACATTTACAGTTATATATTACAGTAAATGAAAAATTTATTTTCTGAAATACTGGGGATGATGTAAGAATTTTAAATCATGAACTTTTAAACTTACAAGGAGAGTGCTCAAACCGTTACCATGCCGATTTTGACCAACTTTGCCAGCATATAGTACTCAGTAAATATGGAATACATGTTTGGGCTTTTCAGGTTCCAGCCACCTGAAATGGGGTCCTGAAGTCCCAAAATCCTCCAAAATTGAAAGTGTTCAGATTGACCCAGTATTGTTACCCAAGGTACCCACCCCTGGGGATGTGCCTTACAGTCATGCAATCTATATTTCAAATGAACCATCTGGTTCCGTAAAATCGATTTTCAAAAATAATATCACATTATTATGGGGTCGATTTGTCCCACCCTCCCCGGTGGGCTGGAAATCATAGTATAGATGTAGGACCACTTGTGTAATATAGCCACCAAATCTCAACGCCCGAGCTTCAACTAGGCCCCTAAAAAAAAATTTTTAATTTTAATGACACTGAAACCTTAACGCCCTCTACCAGTAAAACACATACCCACAATCAATAAAATTTAAAAAAAAATTTCCCAAGGGTATCTTGGGAACAATGCTGGGGCAATCTGAGCACTTTCAATTTTTGGGATTTTGGGGCCCCATTTTCAAACATGTATTTTACTTTCACCGAGTACTACATTCAAAGTTTGGTCAAAATCACTGAGGTAACGGTTCGGGCACTCTCCTTGTCAGTTTACTGAAAATGAAAGTGAAAATGGATTTTTCAAAATAATCAGAAAAGTAGCATCTCAAAATTAACCAGACCAGTTGAAAAATGCTCCATGAAAAAAATATCAATACAATAAAACACTGCATTGCCTACATAAGGTTCATTATACATGTACACATCCTGGTCATGAATTAGAAACATCTGTGAAAATATATTTTAATCCATCTCTATGCAGAATAATTTGAGATCATATGATTCAAGAAGGAGATGAATGAATCAAATCGTAAAATTTGGGAATCAGAATGGGCAGAAAAGAACCTGACTGATTCAAAAAAGGATCACTGTGGAGCTTGTCCATCTGGAGCCATGACTGAAACAATGAGGCACTTGACTGGATTCTCGCAAAGGCGAAATATGTAGAGTATTCAACCGTTGGAAGAATAATCCACAGTCCTTGTTCTAAATGAGGTATCTGTGGCTCAAAGATAATCAATCATGAGCAAGACTGCCATTATTTAAAAAGACTTGTATGGAGAAAGAGGACTTGACGCCAGCGATGCAGGCCTGAGCTTTCCCACCCAAACTTAGGTTTCTTTCCCCTATCCCAGCGACACTTGATGAAAAAATAAAAACTCAGAACAACCCAGATGATGACAACTGAGTACGATGGAGATATAGCATGTGGCACACAAATAAAAATAATCCAGATCTGGGTGGAAAAAAATCTTACTTCCAGCAACATTACTTGACACCTGATTTTAATCAAGAGTGTTCTCAATAGAAACATGCGCTGGATACAAATCTCCATTCGCATGCCTGTAAGAAAAGCCTTAATTTCTGCAAAGTACAGAGAAATTCATCTACAGTGATTGAATGTAAGAAGACTGGAAGAAGGCTATGGTCGAAGAATCACGATTTACATTGTTGCAGAGGGTTTGGCGAGAGCACCATGAACCAATGGATCCAGCATACCTTCCATACAAAGGAATCAAGCCAAAAACTGTGGACACAACTATACAAAGAAAAATAACTCCGAAAACACTATTCCACATAATAAATTTTAATGACTCAGATGTACATTTCGGAAACAAAGTTTCCATCATCAATGAGTTATTAAAATTTATTATGGGGAATAGCAGTGGCGGATCTAGAACTTGGTCAAGGAGGGGGCTAAAGGGGGGGAGGGATAATCAGGTGGTTTGGCTAATATGTTATAAGTTATTTCAAATAACTATCCCCCTCCCAAGGGAAGTGATGGTCCTGAGGTCTTTCCTATACTGAAGTTTGTAAATGTAAATTTGTAAAATTATTGCAGTATAAAAAATATTTACAATTTATCTAATTGATATAAGTTTAGGACCAATGGGGGGGGGGGGGCTATAGCCCCTGTAGCTACCCCCTTAAATCCGCCACTGGGGAATAGTGTCAAAGTAAGGGCTGCTTCTGAATTCAAAAACAATCGGGACACAGTGATGTGATATGTGTCTTCAACAGATCATATGACAGGGGAAAAAAGCCTTTTCTGTACAAGATCCTAACCAGCAACAAAAATCAGACTTGGTAAAATAAACCAAAATGCAAAAAATCATAGGTCAACCCTGCCAAGCCACCCTTCTTGCATCCAAACATTCATGGCAAACAGGGGGTGCTGTGTCATGAAGTTCTCCCATCAGGGCAGACAATGACTATTACACACGGCAATTGTGAAATCTGCAACAAGCAATTGAGTCGAAATAGACACCAAGCGGTCTTCTAGACGAGCACACTTGTCCTCACATTGCTCAAATGGCAAAGGAATCCCTTAATGAATTTCGGTGAGAAGTCCTACTTCACCCAGCTAACTCTTGAAACAATTCTCTTTCAAAGTACCACTTGACCCCATGGTAATGCAGAAACATCTGGCCAGCACCCATCATTAAAATGAAGAAGTGCGAAATTGTATTACCGACTTCATTGAATTGAAAAATGAAATGTTCTTCCTCAATGGAATCCAAATGTTATCTGAACGATGGGCAAAAGTAGTGGCAGCTGACGGAAATTATTTCGAAAAGATACATAATACACTTTCCAAGAAATAAAAACCGACAGGATTAAATTGTACATCTAATACTATTCAAGAACAGAAACACTCTAGTCAATGCTTGTTCATGAAACATTTTCCATTCTGTTTAGAGAAATTTTCAAACAGTTAAATATGTTTACTCACCTCACCGATTCCAGTTAGCATTGACATTGAACTGGCGCGCTTCATACTATTAAAAATTCAATAAAGAAAAAAAAAAGAATTATTAATAATGCACTTCATCTACATAAAATTATCTGTTATGTTTAAATACTGATTGTTTTTGCTTCACATAATCAATGAAAATGGCAGTAAATACAATTTCATTCACAACGTAAAAAATAGGAGAGGATTTTGGTAAGTTTTGATTCCTATCTGATGGCTTCAGCAATTTGCAAGATACAGACGTGAAACTGATATTAAAAAAAAAGCCTGATTCACTGATTATCATGAACCTTGCAGTGCCCATCTACAAATCACGCATATGCATGTTCAACAACGTGCTGTGACTGAATTCCTTACTATGGAAGATTGTGCCCCCATAGACATTCACTGATTGTTGTCTGCGATTATTGTGTAGGCAGACAGCAATCCAGGCAAAACAAACCTGCATCATCAACCCCACAGTGGATGACCTGTAACATTTGAAGGGTCACTATTATACCAGTGAAGAGTATGTAAAAACAGTAGTGCATCACTGGTGTCCGCAACAGACACCTATTTCTTCACCGACAGAATGAAAATAAATTCTAATGGCAGAATGGTGAATTTACACAGGCCTACCATCAGGTTATGAAACAGATTCAAAAAAGAAAATTTTTTTTCTCTATTGGAGGGAGGGGGGTTTGGGAGTCCTTAAGTACTCCAAAATGGCTCTTCGCAGTCAAAGAGTTTTTTCCCCAAAAAACAGCTCATGTCGTTTTCATTGTGTTTGGGTCAATGATATGAATGCTTCTGCCGTTTCTTCATTTTTAGAAAAAAAATTAATTAAACAATTAATTCCATTAAAAATATGTCAATGCATAGTACGAATTCATTTTTATTAAATAAAAAAAAAAAAAAAAATTCCTGTGGGGGGAATTATTAATAACTCTAAAATGGCTCATCACAGCCAAACAAATTGTTTACAAAAAAATTCACCTTCAGGAGAGAGTCCGTACTTGTTGAATTTATTGAGCTTGGTTCGCTTGTTTGAATGCTACAGCCATTTTTTTAATTTTTAGAAAAAATTAATATCTAAAAAGGCTTATCCAATTGCACCCATCCAATTGACATAAAAAAAAACGTCAAAGCACAATTTAAGGTACCCTCTAAGTATGTGTAATTTTATTTCGGTTCTGCTATTTGCAGTTTCGGAAGAGTTAGCTGCACAAAACTGGTCACATAAGTATAGACGGAAATTTTTTTTTCAAACTTTCAACATATCTTTTCGAATCATGAGTTTTTAAGTCAATTTCAGAAGAAAAAAACTCTCAAGTGAGTGGTAGGCCAAAAACTTGTCCAACACTGGGACATGTGTGGACAGGGATGGTGACTATATTGAAAAATAAGACACTGTCTGGTACAGAACATTGTAAACTTTCATCAGATGCATAGCTCAGGTCAGTATCTCACAAAACTGCCTAGGAGGTAAAACTTTCCAAAATGCCTTTCTAATAATCTTGGCATATAAATTATGTAAACTTTCATCTGGCCATGATTATATTAGTTTGTGCAGATTTTGCCATTAACTCATCATTAAATTTCCCTTGTAGATACAGTGATTTGTTTGAGTAGGGATAAAATGAAAACAAAACAGGATTTTAAAGTAAATCAAAGTATTTTTTAGAATCATTTTAGATCTATACATCACCCAAGGTGCATGATATGATTAAAATTCACAAGAAGTGCCTAAATTTTCCTGCACATTTTTGAAAGGATTTGCGTAAATGTTACAAACCTCTGTACACACAAAATTTCGATATCTTTGATGACTGATTATATATCATATGATCGAATAACGAAATAACCAAGTAGAGTACTGACCCTTGAAAAGCTATACTGGCTAAAGAGCATCTTTTACTAGACATTTATTTGGACAGTGCATCATTCTTGGTACACATGACCAGCAGTTGTACAAAAAAAAAAGCCTAAAATGTTGGCAACTGCAGAAATGCTAGATCTATCTTGTCATGCATCAACATCATGCAAAGTTCAGAATCAATCTATTCATGGTTTGTCCATCTTGATTTGCTAACACACGAGATTCTACAAGTTGCCTGATTAAGTGGAACAGTCATCTTCAGAAACAATTGCTATATACTTTACAAACCACTGTAACTGAAACAAATTTATATTTATGGCCACTGTCAAGTTAATTGATATCGAATTCAGTTCCTTTTTTGGTAATATATGCAAAATAATATTTATATCACTTCTATCTCTAACCAAAACGAATCACTGTAGTTTATTCATTGTATAGACTTCAGTATATAGCAAATACAATAGTATTCATCCAAATTATCCCAAATAATTTACAATAAAAAGAAAGCACCACCTCTATAAATAAGAAATCAGGAAAAGACCCAATTATTACTTCTTAAAGAAATAAAGAATGTTTCATGGAAAAGTTGTACATTTCAGAAACTTATGAGGGATGTTCCAAAAGTTTGTGGACTAGCAACACTGCATCAATTCTGAGAAAGTATTTCTCTGATTGTTGCACAAGAAGATAGGCTGTGGCATGCTTCTTTTATATGGGTAAAGCCAACACGTAGTTATCGATTTTTTGCTCACCATAAAAGATGAATTACTGTGTGTATGACAATGGCGAACAAGAAGGATTTATCATTAATCAAAGTTCCACAAAAATAGCAGGAAACATGCAAGATCCTCAAACCAGTACATGCATACAGCAAAAATCAATGGGCCAATCAGTTGTATTCAAGTAATGGAAAACTTTAAGGAAGGCAAACGCAGCAGGCAGAAAACAAACTGTATGGAGATTATTATTCTGCTAATATTTTGCACATTCATTTTGAAGAGAGCAATTCACAAAAATAAACTCTGAACTGCTTCATGAAGAATGTTTTTTTCCCTTCAGTGTCACTCTAGGCCACCATCTTACAATGACTTTCAAATAATAGTCTACAGCACAGGCTTGAAAACAGCATATTCTATATTCTAATGTGAAAGTTGCTACTTCAACAAAAGCCCATTGCAAACCTCCTAATGATCGGACTCCAAATAGCCATCTTAGTTCACAAACTTTTAGAACAGCGCTCGCACGTACATTATTCAATGACAATGCTCCAGTTGGAGCCAACGAAATCGATCAGTTCAATTCAAGTTACAAACAATATTTTGACTAACTTTTTCAAACAAAAGCTATAAACTGCATAGCCAAAACAAAGTGAACTATACATAACATCAGTAAATACCAGTGGTAAAGTTGACGTTAAGACATTCTGAAGGAAATACTCCAATAATTTGATAATTACAATGTAGAAAAGGAAACGAAAAATTCCATGAACTGGGATCGGACCAAAGACCATAAATATCGCTCTCACTGCTGTTATCAATTAAGCTATTGCGGACACTGTACAGAAATGCTATTACTGAAATCGTAACTGTCATGTCTTAAAAGTTGAAATGGTCTCGACCAGTCGACCCTGTTCAAGAAAAGCCTGTCAATAAATAATGACTCATTGTGCTCAGCATGTCTAAAAAGTGACCGGCCATGCTCATAGTTTACGATCTGCTGCATTTGGATTCATGGTAGGTTGCCTGCCTGATCAAGTGGACTCAAAAAGGCAGAAGAAATTCAAGCCACTCAAATCTTTCGCTGTACAAAACGAAATTAAAATTTTTCTGACAGCAATGACATACCTCTAAGCGAGAAGGAAATGAAGAAAATGATTGTGACTTTCAGTTTCGGTTGATCCTGAATCAGTTCTGATTGTACCATATGACCTGTTAGTGAATGGTCGGACTTTTTATTTTAGACACGCCCTCAGTAACAGCACTGCTGTTGTTCTTGTCTGCAATAGCTCAATTGGATAAGAGCAGCAAGAGTGATACTCTTCGACCCTGGTTTGATCCCAGGTCATAGAATATTTCCTCATCTTTTCTACCTTAAAATAACATTAAGACAAGTATCCTACAATGGACAATAATGGTCATAGGCACATTTTCAAACTTAACACACATACACAGCAAATGATATGCAAAATTTAGGTATAAGTATAAAAATGCCTTTATATCTTTTGGAAAATCTCGAGATAGAATTATAGATCAAATACATCTGCATTCATTTGCAAACTAATCTTTGGGTTGAGTAATTACTGTTGCACAAAGAAGCTGATGTTGCTGTCGTCAGCGAAGCAAGAAGACAAATTCTTTTTCAAGATATCAGACTACAGCATTATTTTCAAACTATTCTACAGTCCTATCGAATTTTCGTCAAGGATGTAAATGGTCTTAATTAAAATATACTAGAATCAGTGCCAAGAAAGTACATAACATTATTTTACATCTGTTAGAATTCATGTTACCAAAGAAGTGATAAGTAATGCAAATCTCAAAACCTTCCTCATTCTCTATGTAGTTCACACTTGGAAAGGGGAAGGTTTTTGTAGTTTACACAAGCTGAATTATCACTGCAATGATAATTAAATATAACAGTTTGCATATTTCCCTTCCAACAAGAAAACTTCTGTTCAATTTACAACAACAAATCAGCAACAAATAATATCTATCAATGTAATAACATTACCCTAGTAAGCTTTCTTATTTTTTAGTATTAGATATTCTGTTAATTACTATGGACAATTTTTAAAACTGATGAAATTAAAATTTGTGAGTGGTCTGGCAAAAAAGGGACCTGAAGGGAAAATAACAGATTCTGAGAAAAACGTATTTAAAGTTTGAAGATGTGTAGGAACACGGAATAAAAAACCATTTACTTTATAATAATGTTCTGTTTAGACTTTAATGAAACCTAAACTATCTGTAAAATTGAAAGCCCAATGATTGCAAACCACCAAAAAAAAATAAATAAATAAATAAATAAATAAATAAATAAATAAATAAATAAATAATAATAATCCATTTCCAATCCCTTCAGGCCCCTTTTCTCGTGACCACTCGCATTTAATCAAATATTATGATATTTTTCAAAGTTAAACAAGCTTTGAGAGTTTTATAAAAATCAGGAACAAAAAAAAATATTCTTAAATGTCAAATGCCTGTGTACATAAAAACCATTTCAAACATTCTTAAAATACAATACAAAAAGACAGAAAATATAACGCTATACATTACAACAAATGAGAATACACTTTTATAACAAAAGAAAAAAAGGAAAGAAACAATTTTCTTTTACATACAAACAAAAGAAACATTTTAAAAAATGCTTTAAATTACATTTACAAAAATAATTTCATCCAAGTAAAAATATATATTGTTTTATACAGTGTTTTTTCAACCTTTCTTATCCTGCAGCACACATAAAATATGATAATAAAATAAAAATATGCTTTTTTTTAGGATTTATTTATTAACACAAACAAAAGAATTTATCATAATTTGTTTTTAAAACACACATTTGCTTCTTAACTTTAGTACACATTTTAAAATAAGGAAAATAATTTATAATGAAAGTGCAATTTGGAAATAATTCCTGATGGAAAAACAATTTTAATATCTCAGGATGTAAAAATTTTAAGTTAACCAGCATTTTTTAATATTATTTTTTTTATACAATATTTTTTTTGCAATTGCTATGAATGACATTATCTCTATTTATGACTATAAAATGTTTGAACAATGATTATTTCAAGTCAGATGTAGATTGAAACAGTAGCTACATTCAAAAACTCCGTGCTAGTCGTGTCGTGTTGCTAAAAGCTGACGTCACTTCCTGCACAAAGCATCTCCCGTGTTGCAAAACGCCTAGCATGGAGCATGGGCTTTTTTCTTCAGTGTTCCTGTTAGTTCTCTAACAAGACATTAACGCACATGCTCATTGTGGCATGTTCATCTCTCTCTCATGAAAAGCCATAATGGCAGAAAAATGTCGCTTCGCTAAAATTTTATAATTACATAAGAATTAATTGCGCCATCAGGCAATGAATAATTAGTGTAGAATGAACTCTATTTGTTCAAGAACATTGGTTATGAACCGAAACAAGAAAAAAAAACAAAATTATTTTTGATAATCAGAGAAGATTGGGTAGGCAGTAAAGTGCCTATCGCTAAAAGCTCTACTATCCCCATCTGGCAGTAAAAATTGTAACCCTGATCATAATTAGGATTTGTCGATAAAGCGTGAACATGATTCATCTTGAACGTGTGTCAAAAATTGTAGTATAAACATGGTATTCATAGATGTGAGAAAAGCTTCATCAATTAGCATCTTTTTTTGAATAGGCATAGAATCGTTGATTCAGCCACATTTTCTGCTGAGGATTCAACTCTAAAAATAAAACACGCATTCATTCAAAAATCACCTGTAATACGGACTGTGCTTTAGCTTAACATGACACACGTGGCACGGCTATCACAGAATTTATGAATGATAGTTTATATTGTTCATTGGGTACTAAGACAGCTCTTTGTAGGAGACTACTGGTATGAGAATAACAGATCATTGGATTACCCAGTGTGAGAACAGTCATGATGCAATGGTGGCTCGATGGATGGATGTATCACTTGATGCTGTATATGATTATTTTTTGCCAAATGAATCAAACTGGTTGTGTTGGTAATTGAGGCTTTTGCTGTGAAGTTCTCAGGTTGAGATGTCACTGGAAGCTTGAATGCAGGTAGAGTTTCACTGTAAAGTTGATCACAAGTTGAGGATGTGAACGTTGTTGGGTTTCCCTCGATGACAATGTTGAGACTTGTGAATGTTTATGGACGATTTCTTGGATTTTTTCAGCAATAATGCGTTTCAATTTTAATAAGGGTACCAATTTAGTCCAATTTTCAGTTCGTAAACATTTGTTTAATTTAGGTTAAATTTACATCAAAAATAAATTTAAAAATAAAAATTATTTATTGATTTGACAAAAAATAATCATTTACAGCATTAAATAATACATCCATCCATCAAAGCACCATTGCATCATGACTGTTCTAACGCCAGGTAAGCCAATGATCTAGTAGTCTTATACCTATAGTCTCCTACAGAAGACCTGGGATCAAACCTAGTACCCGAAGAACAATATAAACTATCAGTGTTTCAACACACAACTGATTTCAAATAATTTTTGTTCAAACATTTTTAGTCATAAATAGAGATAACGTCATTCATAGCAACAGCTTAGAACGGCTAAGATTTTAGTAAATATTATACAAAAAATAATATAAAAACTTTTTCATCCAAATTGCATTTTCATTATAAATTATTTTTCTTATTTTAAAATGTTGACACTAAAATTAAGAAGCAAATGTATGTTTTAAAACGTTCATATACCTCTACTGTATCTATATTAATATTAAAATTTGTAATAAAAGATAATAATTAATATTCTTTAAAAAAACCTTTGTTTATTTTCTGTTTATTCAAGTTTTTGCAACACACCTGCAATCCTTTCACATTAGTGAACTGTAGCACACCAGTTATGTGTGGTATTTTGATCCAACGGAATGTGTTTCTCAGCCTACCATGAAATAACCATTCAATTCACCTCATATGTAAACATAAAAATTAGCCATTTTCTAAAAACAAGCCCTTACTGTGAGTTGCAGCAAAACCATCACTGCCATTTGCCTACATTCAGTCTCATCCTAAGAAGGAATACAACACACCTGCTCTATTTTCCTACCAAACTATTAGAAACTAATACAATACGATGACTATTTTTGTGTGAATTTATGTAACTCAAGTTGGTGATATAAATGTTGATGTGTGAACTGATGTGATAAATGCTCACATATGCAGACTACAGCAAACAAAAAAAAAATGTATAACTTGCATAATATTTTTTTTACAGTGTTTTTTTTTCTTGTTTTTATAAAAATAAACTTCCTATAGCCTTTACTTTCATCTGGTAATAATATAAAGCAGATGAAACCCTATGATTAAAATCTGCTAGGAGGAATCTAAACGAAACTATTAAAAGCTACATATTCTCTCATACATAAAAATTTTGTTAAAGATACAAACCAAAAGAAAAGAAAAAATAAAATCAAATAAAAATAGATTCCTTGTCATTCTTTAATATGCAACATTTAATTATTGCCATTAACATTGGGTCTACAAATAAGTTTACATTAATATTTCTTGGACGATATTTTATTCAAAATATTTACCATCGAAACATCCAAACCCCCCTCCAGTTTTCAGGCAATAAGTAGCTTCAACAAGTGTGGTTTTTAGGAAGCAATCCATTTATGAAACCAATTTTTGATCTCGTCATCAAAACTAAACCGCTCTCTGGATCTGAACATATGGTGATTTGATGGTACAGTATCTGGTAAATATGGTAACACACATCCCAGTCAAATGCTTCTAAAGTTTCCTTGACTCGCATTGCGATGTCTCTCAATTCATGTAAGACTCAATTCCCTTGCTTTTGAACCATTCTTATTCATGTAGACATGGAGATATGCCATTGCTAACTCTTTCTGTTTGGCACTTAGCTTCATCCAGTAATGCTTCCAAGTCTGCGTCGTCAAGTTTTATTTGGTGCTCTTTCACATTTTTTGTCTTCCACATAGAAATAATTTACTTTTAAACTGCCTGAACCACTATCTATATGTGCTTTCAGCTAGAGCATAAGCTTCTACAAGCAAACGGTGACTTTCTGCAGCAGTTTTCTTTAAAATGGATTAACCCAACAAAACTTCCCGCATATGCTGTTTTAGTATAAAATTCGACATTTTCAATGTACTAAAAAATAATGATGTTCACACTTCAACGAAATATCCTAAGCTAATTATCAAAGTTTATTTCAAGGACTTTCTTATAAACATGTTTCTATTCTCAATTACATGAATCTGTGCTAGTTACACCATCTACTAGGAAATGATGTAAATTTGTTTGTACACCCAATAAAATTGTTGAAAATGAGTAAAGATCTTAGTGTTCAAATAAAATATTTTTAAAATCTAAACTTAATTGCAATATAATCAAGACCAATGGAATCTGCATTCTTGACCCATCAATGAAAAGTAGATAAACAACATATTTTACATAACATGCAGTTGTAGTAAAAATTTTAAACATAAAACTGCATACTGGTATATAAGGCAAAAAGAAGGCCAAAATACTGTGGATAATTAAAACATGTGTTTAAAACAGAGGGGGGGGGGGGGGAAAGGCCTAAAAACCTCAATTCCAGTGATGGCAAGAGAATACCTTAGATCCGTATTTTTAGATGGTTTGCTTCCATCATCAGAAAGACGAAGTGATTGTTTTAACATAACTTAGCACATCGATTTACTGCAAAGGGTTGGACAAAATAACGGAAAGCCACAAAAAGCAAAGAAAATGTATATGCAGGTGGATTCTCATTATAACGAATTCGGTTATAACAAACTCCTCGATGTAGTGAATTATTTTTGAAATCCCAGCAAATTGTAACTGATTTAATGTAAAAAGAAAGCATGTTGTAACGAGTTTCAATATAACGAATTCCTCATTATAGCGAACAAAAATTTATGGTCCCTGCAATAATAGTAACTGTTCGTTGTAACGAATTTTCACAAAACAGGGAAAGAGAGAAATCGTTTTTTGTGCTGTCAATCGAAAGAAAATGTTCCTGATTCAAAAATGATGACACTGAAGCACAAATTGCAAGAAGAGCTTGCAAAAGTTAAAAAAAAAAAAAAAAAAAAAGCAAAAAGTATACAGCAGTATTATCATATTTTGGAAATAAATATTTTTTGTAGATCAATTTTATTTTTTTATCCCAATTATAACGAACTAATTTTTTTGGTCTCTAGTTGTTCGTTATAATGAGGGTCCACCTGTTGTATTAATATAGGATGACTGTTGTGAATGATAATAAAAAGATTCGTGGCCTGTTTAATCATCTGGCTGATTTATGAAATTCTCAAGTTCTGCTGCTCGCATTCAACTGTCATTCAAAACAGGGTGCAGTTCTGTAGGAGGAACTTACAGAATACTTGCAAGTATGCATACAAGTAACTCTCATTGGAATGAGAGAGGAACTTATAAAACATCTTCAAATTATGCAACCCTACTCACTGTAATGTATGCCAGCAGAGCATATAAACTGCTAAGAGTTCCAAGAAATATGCAGAAATGGATGTCAGCTCATAACACTGGTTTCCAAAACCGACCAAACTTTTTCAATGATATTAATTCTGGTGACTGTTCTGGTTGGAGAAGTTTAGATGTTGCCAACAGAATGGAAAGGAACACTTTTTCTTGCAGATGGTATTTTCTAAGATAACAATATCTGTGCCATGGAGACCTGATAGTTTCTTCACAGACGATGCCAGTCACCATGTAAGTGATTATTGAATCTGCAGAAAATCAAAATATGTTGACAAAAAGAAACTTCCAACATATTCAACAATCCAAATCATTTGTGTTTTAACTATAAAATTATACAGTGAATTTGATAATGAATTTATTTTTATAATAATTTATGTAAATAAAGGACACACCCTGTGCAATAAACAAAAAAAAAATTGCTAAGAAAGAAGGCAGAATTAAAAAAAAAAAAAAATTAAAAATTCTTGCATCTTTTTAGAGTTTGCGTCGATTCTATTAAGGAAGATTTCATATTTATTTTGAAGAATATTTGGTTCTGTTTTTGATAAAATTATTGTCCCATTCACCTAGATTATCAGTGGCTTAGCAATCACAGCTTGGCCATGAACATATAGCTCTCATCACACGCAGTTTTGGTACAACGGGATTAAGAAAATGCAGATTCATGTCTGCAGTCACTTTCATAGCAGTTATCCTTGGACATTCATTAACCTATAATGTCCATGCACTACTGTATTTAGCATGTTCTATCTTCAAAAAAGTTTATCATGATAGCTCTATGATATATCTATAGCTCTTGTTACACCTAAAATACTAGGCATGTCGACAGAGCACCAGAAACAAATATCTTATAAACAGTCAATAAAATTGAATATAATGTGCAATCTTCACAACATGCATAACTTCAATAAAATAAATATTTGGAATTGTGCAATAAAACAAAATCTATGTTTAATCATCCAAATTTATTTTGCCACCTTCAAAATAGCCCCCATTTGCTGTAATAAAATAGTCTAGTTGCAAACGAAGTCTAATGTCAAACTTCTTAAAGGCCCTTTTCCGACATGGCCTTAAGATTTTTGTTTTATGGACTCAAAAGTCTTCCAAGAAGCAGTAATTTGAGTTTAGAGAACAGAAAAAGTCACATGGGGCCATATCTAGTGAATGTGATGCTTTGTCGATGGCACTAATTTAGTCTACATTTGAAGCAAATTCTTTATTGACATTTTCATTCATTTCAAATATCACAGAACATACTTTTGGTCAATTAACAAAACCAACAACTGTAAGCATATTGGTTAAGAGATCGCACCAAAAACTTTACATGTCAATTAGATACAATGACGTCATCCTACAAAAAAATATATATATATATATATACATTTTACACGTGTTTTTTATATAAAAAATTCCAGATATGTATTTGACTGAATGTAAATATACTGATGCTAGCTAACAGGTGAACCGAGAACACACATTTAAGCCTAAAAAAGGGGTAACAATTAGTGGGTGATATCATCATCAATATCAGCAACAATTAACACAGGGCATTTACATTAGTTTGTCCAACCTTCAGCATTTAATAAACTAAATTTTAAGAGCTGCAATTGACATGCTTTAAACAGTACATTGTTAACAATTGTTGGCAAGCTGCATTTAAAAGTATGAAATGATGACAATGACAATTTGTTCATATACTAGAATATCCGTTTCATCCTGCTAATGATAGAAGCCTTATCTTATGAAATGTTCTTCTCTTGTTGCAGAATTAAGATATTTTATTACAGAAATATGGTTAAAGAAGCACCACCAATTGTTATTTAATTCTGCATAAAAGCTACACAGGTTGGGATTTTTTGTAATAAAATGATTTTCTTGGATTACAATAGTAAAAAAAAAAAATGAAAAACTAAAATATGATTAATAAAAATGTGCAATGATAATGATATTTTTATGAAGTTATGCAAATAACAGGAGAATTTGTTCTTGAAAATGCAATTTGAAAATTTTTAAAAAATGATACCCCCCTCCCTTGTATTATTTAGTGTAATGAATAAAATATAATGAAATGAATTGTAGATAATGAAACGGATTATTATAATAAATATAACCAGCCTCAACCAAAATAATAAATTAACAAACAATTATTAAACCAACTACAAAATTCGTTATTTAATAAATAACTCTTTAATTAATAAAAAGTGTCATGGTCTGCCAATTTAAATTTAGAAGTATTGTAAGTCAATAACAATTTTTTTACATTTGATATTAATTTAGTTATAGTGCCAGCTTGGTGGCCAAGAACGCTAAAGCGCAGCTTTTGTCACTCTCATCGATGGTTATGATCCAAATGATATTTTCCCATCTATAATTTCAACACTATAATTTTCCCATCTGTAGTACTAATTCTTTTAAATATTTAGGCCTCTATATATCTCATGATTTATCTTGGGATTCACATTAACTCCTTATTATCAGTTCTTAATAAAAAAAAAACTGAATGATTTCTCGTTTACATTATCTTCTGCAACATATTTTGATACTACTTTATAACCCTCTTATTCATTCCACTCTTTTCTACGATCTCCAATTCAGGGACTCAACTTCAAATTTTAATCTCTTACGTCTTTATCGGCTCCAAAAATGGTTCCTATAATCCAAATCCATCTATCATCATTTTAATCTTTGGGCATTTTCACTATTTATCAAATTTACATCATACAACTCTGTTTATTTATTTACAAGATTAAAAATGGCCATTTGCTTTTATCGTCTCCCCTCGTAATCAATTATCATCATAATTACCATCTTACGCTATATGATCTGCAAACTCAATTAGAATCCTTTTGCTAAAAGAAATTACAAACGTTGTAGTGTTTCTTATGCTGGTATCAAATGATGATCTAATTTACCTGATCTTATTCGCTCTTCTCCAGCATGTTCTACGTTTTAAACGACTTCTGAAAACTCCTTTTCATTCTAACAATTTACCTACTAATTCCTACTTTTTCTCTCTCTATAATTTATCTATTAACCCCTTTTAATCTTTTTTACTTTTTCTCTTTTTTTTCCTCGACACAATTTTGTTGTCACTTTTTTTCTTTGGAATCTAAAGTTATACTTCCTTCTGCTGGGGACCTTTCTCGTCGGCCTCATGGCCATTTGGATCTGGGATTTGTATTTATTCAAGCTATAATAATAATAATAATAATAATAATAATAATAATAATACAGATGAGAGGGGTCTTTTTACCAAGGCAACATTATATGTGCATGGTTTCTTGTGACGCCAACAACAATTGAGAAAGGAGGGCGAGTGAAATGCCACTAGAGGCTCCAGAAGAGTTTGAAATACTACAAGAAAAATTTGAAGAATACCACATATCTGCCAATAGCAGCCCGAGAAATTTCATAATATCCAAAAAAATGAAGTCAAGAACAAAATTTTAACAATTTAGCCTGATTATATCAGTGGATATCCTTCATATTAGAAATTTTAGCCATCTTCAAAAGATGAATTTGAAATATTTCAAAAACGTACCAACACTGATACCATCCATTAAAGTAATGAAAGTTGAAACCTTCAAATAGTAGGCAAACTTATCAATTTCCTCATTTGCATTCAACCATAGAACATCAGAGCAGGTGGTTCATAATATCTTTATAACTTCCGGTGAATGTCATCATGGGTGTAGCCAGGATTGATGCTAGGTGAATGGGTGGAGGCAAGTCAAATATATATATGAGAAAATTATATGGAAAAGTGCATCAAATAAAGCTCTGTCGCTCCCTTGGCTATGCTCATGACTGTCATTCTCTTCATCAGTCCAGAAAGAAGACAACCATAAAAAAAATTGACTTTTATAGAATCATTTCAAGATTCGTCTTTTGAAGGCAAGAACTGAGAATGCTAATGTAAAATGATATCCAGTGCTATAATCGGGCTAAAATTGCTAAAAATTTTATTTTATTTCATTTTAAGCTTCTTTATTGTTGGATATAATTAAATTAACGATCAAATGTAAAAAAGAAATTATTATTAATTTTCAATATATCTAAATTTAATTTGACAAATCATGACCCTTTTTAATTGATTAAAAGTTATTTTATTAAATTACAAATTTTCCAGTTGGTTTAATAATTTTTTTGTAAATTTATTATTTTGGTTGAGGTTGGTTATATTCATTATAATTATAAATTCGTTTAAGAAAAACAGCAACCAAACAAAGAAATTGACAATTACAAGTGCAGACAAAAACAAAACGTGTACAGGAAAGAAATAAAACCAGTAACACGCCAAATGATGAAAAAAAAATTTCGAAACGTAAGTGATTTCAAAGTTGAACATATATTCCCAAGAAATATAAAATCTAATATACACTTTCATACATTAAAGAAGAGCATATGGCTAAGTCTTTTTTTCACCGAGTACAACAAGATGAATTATTTTTATTTCATTCTAAGAACCTAACTAGATTCCCTCAGTTCTAAAAGAAAAGGATGTTCAGTGCAGAGTATGACGTAGAGACATCACTGCAAACAGATCAAGAACCCTTCCTCACCTGTTGTAAGAGTCACTATTTTCTGTGCCGTGTGAACGCTTCCATTTCTCCATCAGTTTTGCAGTATTCATCCTCAAAGATGCTCTCAGTTTCGTTAATGAGCCGCTACGTTTCATTTTGCTATTCTGAACGGGTTGGAAGGGAATCAAAGGTGATATTTTTACTTATATGGAATTTATATTAAAAAATATTATACTATAATCCTGAAAAATACAATTAATAGCTTAAATACGATTCTACTTGGAATACAGCCCCTTTTCTTGCACAGATAACTTAAAAAAAAAAATCGGCTAAAATGCAAAACAATATAAAGTTTCAGAAGAATATCATTTACAACCAATTCTGTTATGCCCATTTTACAATAATTTATAATAATTAAAAAAAAAAAAAAAAAAAAAAGGATATTTTAACTAAAGGAGCTTATTTGCAAAAAAACTTGAGTTTAGGCTATATATAAGTATCCCCTATTGTATGAAAGTCTGCTTTATACTGCTTGACTTTTAAAAAAGATTTACAAAACAAGGTATTCACTAATTGAAAGAAATCTGAAGAGGGTTTACAAACAAAAAAAGTATTCAGGGTTTGTTTTGCAAGGTAGTCAATGTGGAGGCCCAATGATAGGGCAGGCACCTGGCTCACAGATCGGGAATTCCTCCTTTGACTACCTTGACTATCTTTAATTTTTAGACACTTGGTGATAATTAAATAGAGATATGACGTGAAAAAAAATCCTCCAAAGACCCATTTTCCAATTACAATTAACGTTGACTACTTTGTAATCTTTAGGACACTTGGCGACAGCCTTGTTGACCCATACTCAGTGGCCCAGTTGGTAGAGGCGATGACTGTGATACTCATACAGCCATATTCGCCACCAAGGATTAACACTCGATTCAGCTTTCGTATTCACCATGATAAAATTCTTGGATTAAGTATTCACATTTGATTCACTGTTTGATTCGAGGTTGTCCAAGATTATCTATCGAATCGAGAATTAACGCATCCGCAGTTGGTTAAAATTAGTTAAAACAAGATGGACGACTTTACAGACACTTAAGATGATGTAGTATTTCTTTAAGAAGAGTCTACCTCGACAAATATTTTCAGTTAGAAAGGATGACCTACAGTAACTTGTTTAAATATTGTCACTATAAACTGTATAAAAACTATTTTTTTTGCTTGATGAGCATAGGTCTACATTAATCAGGAGTAAATGACAACATGCTCCTGCAATAATGTGATGCTCCTTCCATTGTTGTAACTGCAGTTACATCGGCAGGGATTTGAAACCCGAAAGCAAAAAGAATATTTGTGCATGCTGTCATCGCGTCATAACCAATCAGATTGAGTTTTCAAAGAATCGTGAATTAATTCAAGAATCACTCAATCAATGTGAAATGTAATCCTGAATCTTGGATTATGTGATCCTAGTTTTAATCTTTGGCTGGTGAATATGGCCGATAGTCCCTGGTTCGAATACAGATCATGGAATTTTCCCCTCCACCTTTTCCATAAATATTTTACCTTACATTTGGAGCATTATTTCCAGTTTTAATTTATTACTTGCATTTGAGTTTTCATCAGCTTTCTGATGGTTGGAAAGGAGGAATTATCGATTTGCAAGCCAGGAAGCTCCCCTATCACTGGGCCTTCATGTTGACTACCTTGTAGTCTTTAGAACGCTAGGTGATAAAGGTGACTGGTGTGATTGATATTCACAATCCTGCGTCCTTGGTGGCCCAGTTGGTAAAGGCAACATGTGTGATATTCATGGTCGCTGATTCGAATGTAGTTGCAGAATTTTTTCTTCCATTTTTAAAAATCATTATCTTTACCACTATCATTATCTGACAACAAAAACTGTAGTCCTAATAATGATTAGAATTTTGCAGTGTGAACACCTGTATTTGTGGATAAAACTTGAACACTGTCACCTAAACTCGAGTAGGATGATCAATGATTAAGAATTGTGAATAGTACAAGTATAAAAAACTGGATGCAATTAACAATCAACTGTTTCATCATGGTGAATGAAATAAAAACATTTTGGATATACTGAATTTGCCTGCATCATTCATTATTTGGTGCAATTTTATGTTTTACGAGGTTATTTCATATGATTTGTTAGCTGAAATGGCATAAAGTGAAGAAGCTAACGGGTGATTTCATAAGAACACTATACTTTCGGATAGCAGGGGAAATATATATACTGTATATATAAAATTTTGTTTTTTAATTTACTCAAAAAGTTGAATGCTATCCCTTAGAAGCTTATGGAAAAAAAAAAATCAAATCACCTTCTCTCTATGGTAATGGTCTTAAGGAATGAAATGGATAAATGAAAAATAAATTCTAGAATTCACCAAAACAGTCTCTTTGTGTAATCCATATTAATCTCAATGCACCATCTGCAATTGGAATCTCCTCTTTTGTTTCAATTTTATTTCAGGGAAGAAAATGGAAGCCACTGAAATAACAGCAATCGTCTCAAAGGAAAAGTACATCTTTACCCCTGTCCAACAAGAGAAAAGTCTAGTCCTTGTCCGATATTAACATTATTCATAAGATTGTCCCTCATGATTAGACAGAAAACGCAATGTTTTGAAAGAGGGCAAGCAGAAAATGTCCAAAGGAACTGAGTACACATCATGACAATGCAAGTCCACTGACAGTGTTCAAGAAAGAGCTAAATTGTCCTTTCAATTTAAGTTGAAGAAGCAAGGATTTTATACAAGATAGATTATAAGCTGTGGTAAAAAAAAACCCCAACCAAAAACGATCTACTTTGTGCATACCCAAGGGGGCTACTTTGAAGGTGGTGAATAAAAATCCTTGTATAGTGTAATTTCATTTATTGAAGAATTTCCAGGCTTTTAGCACCTCAAATTAAGTGCCAAAGGAAAAACAATCAAATTTATAATTTACTGATGGAAAACGATGTACATGTACTAATACACACCTTGATGAGGAAATGGCCCCACTCAATAGGAATTTACATAATGGCCTTAAAGAAATCGGCTTTTTCGAGATTTTTCTCAAGCAGCTCCATTACCTCATTATGAACCTGACTTAACCAAATAACTAATTACTTTATTGATAACCGCTTTAAATAATTACTTGTGTAGGACAATGTTACTGATCTAATTTTTCAAATGATTAGAAAAGGCCAGAATAGAAGAAACCATTAAACAATCGGAACATGTTACTGAAACAATAACGAAAGACAATAGTAATCTATCTATCCCGAGTAATTTTAGATAGATTTGGAAATTGAATGATTTCCTATCCTTAAAATTATGCCATGCCAATTAGCATTAGCAATATCAAAGTTAGATAATTTTCTTAAGAATATATTTGAGTCGAAAAACTGTGGTAATATGTATGTGGAGGCACATTCATTTACCAGTTATTGATCTAATTATTAGAAAATGCATCCAAATGCAAGAAATAAGTCTTCTTACGAGACCTTTTATTTTGACAAGCTTCATACAATTTTGTGACAATATAAGAGAATAGATCCAAAAAAAAAAAAAAAGGTTGCAAGGGTAATAAAAAATTATTTATTAACAATAGACAGAAAATGCAAAAGGAAATTATACTCTATCCAACAAAAGTTTGAATGGGTGTGTCCAAATAAATTTCCAATTTCAATTATTATACGTACGTACGTACTTACTTTTCAAACCTGCTTATCCATTAGGGTTGCGGGGGCAGCAGCCCTATGGGGAATCTCCAGCAATCGCGATCTTCCACCATCAGGCGCATGTCCTCCCTGGTAATACCCAAGCGACTCGAACCCAGATTCTCCTTGTAATCTAGCCATCTGGTTCTAGGCCAACCCCTTGGTCTCTTATCTACCAGCTTGGAAAATAACTGCCTAGGAAGACCAGTTTGTGGCATACGTATCACATGGCCACATCAGTGCAATTGAGATCTCTCAATGCAGAGAAATAGCAGCTTAACACTTAAAAGACTCCCTTATTGTGCTGCTGTGCACTATCTAGTAGGGAATCACCTGCCACACCTCTCAGAAATCTCATTTCGGCCGCTTGTACCTGCGATCGCACTCTTTTGGTCATTATCCAAGACTCATGACCATAGGTGAGAATGGTGACAAAGATAGATTTGAAGACAGGGATGGGGACATTGTTAATTTTATTTTGCAATAATCTCTAAAAACTTGAAAGCTAAAATTTAATTGGACACGCCCCATCAAACTTTCGTCGGAGAGAGTATAAGAGGCATACTTGCCAATCATTTTTCCACATAATCACCAAATCTTTTTAAGCATTTATCTGAATGAAAAATTCAACTTGTTTAACCAACTTTATGGACTTGATATAAATAACGTTCCTGCCCATTGAGCCAAGTCTCGGTAGCTGTTTTCACATCACTGTCTGAAGAGAACCTTGTCCCAGATTAATACATTGGAAAAAGGAAATAGTCACTGGGTGTCAAATCTGTGCTATATGGGAAGGGTGACTCCAAACTTTCCAGTTGAACTTTACCGACAATTCTCGAGTTTGGCGAGCCATATGGGGCCTGGCATCGTCATGGAGGAGGATGACACCATCACTCAACATGCCAGGGTTGTAAATTTCAGATGCGGACACATTCTTTGCCCATAAGAAACTAATCATTGCTCACACCTCCAAGCGAGACCATTTTTCTAAATGTATTGCCATTTCAATCACTTTGACGCGTCTGCGAGCTGACACTACCTATCCGCGACCTGCCTCCACTCTGGGAAAAAATATTCTCTCCACAATAATTACTTTTCAAATGCTGCTGCTTTTAACCTTTTTTTTTTTTTATCCATCCTCTTAGTTAAAGAGTTGTACTTGGGGCATCATTTCTTGTGAATAGATAACCATTACCAACTGGTAATATGAATTAAGGCAATTAGGGGTTTTTAAATAAAAGAACGACAGACTTCCCTCATCAAATACCTGAACATCATGAAAGGCATATTAGTCATTGGCCAAATTAAATCAGACTTGATAAATTCAAAAAGCAAGGTTCCCAAGCCACAGAACTGCTGAATGATGGTAGCGTTGCTGCTGAAATAAGTTTCCAATGTAATTTCTTGTTGTGAAAAGGAGCTGTACATTATTTTTAAATAGTAAGGATTCTTATTTAAAGTGGCTGATGCATTTTGGTGATAAACAGAGCCACAGCATTTAGAGCATAATTTTTGGTGCCTTGAACAGAACAATTGCCAAATTGTTTCAATAATTTGCATTCATTTAAAATGATACTGAATAATGGAGAAAGCCTAAATGAAGAGAAAAATGTAGCTATAATGATAACGAACATAGTGAAAAATAAAAAACATTAAGAACTGTGAATTAGTGGATTATATGGCTTGTACGTACTTATCAAAATTAGGAGAAGTGCATGTAAGAAAATAACTATGTCAAGGTGAAGATGGAACAGGTTTTTTTTAAAATGTACCCTTCATCTTCATGTGATGATGCACATATTACGATTACCACAATTACAAATTACATTTTTATTCTCACCTGTCATAGTAAAACTATTATATTTACTAATCGTTATTTTAAAACAAGTCCCTAGGTCTGCTGTCCAGAACAATATTGCAAATTTAATCAATAATTCATAGACTTTACTCTTAATGGATTATATAAATTCTATAAAGATGGAATATATTGAATTAACTTTAATAAAATTTGCATGGAATTTCTTTATATCTTTCTCCCAAAAAATGTTATTCATCAACTATCTGGCCCAGTCTGAAAATCAATTTTGATTTACATTGTTCTATGTTGGCTTGGTTTCCTTTAGTTTGTATGTGCATGAATTGAGCTACATAGGTTTGCTATGGTTTTTACTGGCCCGATTTTTGGATATTGCTTATACACTATCTACCAAAAATTAATTGGGTATCTACACAAAATGTTTGAGATTCCTGAACAGTCAAAACCTGGTGATGGCCATCTCTTGCAGCTACAACAGAAGCCACCCTCTGAGACATGTTCGAAACTAAATTGTAGTGGAAGTATCTTGGAATTTTCACCCATTCCTCTTGCAAATCATGGAAGTGGATAATTGAAGTCGATTGCTGCTCCCGAGACGTTATCCATCGTTCCAACTAGTCCTAAAAATGCTAAATGGAACAGAGGCCGGGGCTCTGTGCAGGCCAATCCAAGCATTGAACATTGTTCTCTTCATACCTTCGCATGGTAGCAGCAGTGATTCATGGAAGCACTTCATTGTCCTGACTATTACTGTATATTATAAAATAAGGACTCTGAAATTAGCAAAGGGTAGAAGCTTTTTTAATTGCCTACGCGTTTCGTAATAATTACATCTTCAGGGAAAGCAATACAACTACAATTGAGGCTGATTGCGTTCACAATTTATGGATTTACCCCACCAATCGAAATGCAAATTTCAACCGTGGGGCTAACAAGGAATGTTATTCATTCAAAATACACAAATCATGACTCATATTGCCATATGTAGATAAGTTATATAAACATAATTTAATTGAAAATGAAAATGAAAATAAAATAATTCATAACTAAACAAAAACAAAAGGAAATCAATAAATAACATTAAAAGAATCTTATAAGCGGAGTAAAATATTCATTGTGATAATAGATACTCCAACAATCGATATTTATTGTTCCCGTGATCGATTAAGATTCTTGCTGTTGATTACTTCGTTTACCACATCGAGGATCGGGTTCTTTATAAAATTTGTCTGGTTGTTTAAAAGTAATGCCTCTCCTGCTAATACGTGTCTGCTAATTCAGAGAACGGTTTGACGACCATCGCAGATCGTGGGTAAATAGAGATGGTAAATCTGCATTCATGACACATCTGATTAAAAAGAAACACCCGTTCGCCGATATTCAAGAAATTATGAGCATTGTCAAGAAAGAAAAGGACCAGAGACGGATCCTCACGATGGAAACTTTAGAAATCAGAAGACACGTATTAGCAGGAGAGGCATTACTTTTAAACAACCAGACAAATTTTATAAAGAACCCGATCCTCGATGTGGTAAACGAAGTAATCAACAGCAAGAATCTTAATCGATCACGGGAACAAATATTGATTGTTGGAGTATCGATTATCACGAATATTTTACTCCGCTTATAAGATTCTTTTAATATAATGTTATTTATTGATTTCCTTTTGTTTTTGTTTAGTTATGAATTATTTTATTTTCATTTTCATTTTCAATTAAATTATGTTTATATAACTTATCTACATATGGCAATATGAGTCATGATTTGTGTATTTTGAACAAATAACATTCCTTGTTAGCCCCACGGTTGAAATTTGCATTTTGATTGGTGGGGTAAATCCATAAAATGTGAACGCAATCAGCCTCAATTGTAGTTGTATTGTTTTCCCTGAAGCTGTAATTATTACGAAACACGTAGGCAATTAAAAAAGCTTCTACCCTTTGCTAATTTCAGAGTCCTTATTTTATAATATTTATAAGCAAAGTCAACCATTATGCAGATTCTTGATATTACTGTATGACAGTTCATGTTACCATCAACAACTACTTATCATAGGTCTAACACCATAATATGTGAAATATCACCATAATGCCACCACCACTATAATTTCCTGGTAGGACTATATACTCTGGCAAAAAGCATTCCCCAAGTAGTCACCACTGGATCAAAATGGAACTAGTTTCTACTGTCCCAGTGTCCAGTTGCAATGGGTTAGACACCACTTGTACTCCCGAGATGCCAGTTGGTCTTTGTGATACGAGGCTCTACCAAATATCCCAGGTGATAACCTCTATACACAATGTCCCAATGGAAACTGACACCCTTGTTGCTACTTAAATTTCCTGCCTGATGGGCATTAGAACAGTGTCTGGCTTAACAATTTCACATTTCAGTGTTCTGCAATCTCCAGTGGTCAGAATTTTTGGTCACACAGAACATTCTGTATTCCTGCAATGTCCTTCCACTTACTCAGGATGAACAGCACAGCAAATTTTGCCAGGTTAACTTGACAATCTCTGCTAGACAGTTCACCAAGATGGTGGATTACTACCTTATCAAATTACGCCACCTCTTATATTTTGCGTAACTGCAGCTGGTTTAAGTCATGATCGTCACACAAGTCCATTAATCTAGTGGCACGTTCCCAATTGCTTTTTGGTAGGTAGTGTATATGGCTTGCGTTGCTTTATACGGTTTATTATAGATTCACATTACTCTAACTCTTGACCATTGTAATCATTAGACCCATTCATCCATTTCATTTACCCACTGATAACAGTTACATAAAACAAAAGCACAGCCGAGGTTGCCAAAGCACTAATAATACATAAAGCATTAATAAAAAGTAGCAAAATGGTTTGGTATTTAGATTTCAACTGTACGATTTTGATTTTAATTGTATAATTTATTTATCTGAGAATATTAAAGAATATTAAAAAATAAACGTTTAAAGCAGTCTAAGTTTAGAAGCACTAAATCTATTTTCTATATAGAATGTAATTCTACTATTTTACAATAATTCTCACTAATAAATTTTGTTAAAATCGCAATTCTCTCGCAAGGTCTCCTCCCCCAATCCTGAGAGACTTATGACTAATAATTAACACCTAATCTCTCATTGACTACAGTTTTTTTGTGAACATAAATAGGTATGTAAATTTTTAAATAAGATATTTTGGAGCTTCAAAAAATAAGGCTTTATTTTTTGAAAGTATTTTGCCAAAGTCTTCCATTGAGTGCAGGGGATCTCAAAACTGTCAGGGTCAAAATTCTACAGATGGCAGAGGATTAGAAACCGTATTTAGAGATACGAAACCAATGGTCGGAATTTCAGGTGCCACAAGATCTCGTCCACTAGAAGTTGTGGCTGCAATACAACGATGCACCTGCTCGCTTCGATGTCCCGGTACCTCAATAATAGATTGAAAGGGAAGGTTCTGTCCTATGCCCATCATGATCGCCAGATCTCACTCCTCTCGTTTTTTTGGGGGTTTTTTTCAGGGCACATTAAGTCCAATTGCTATATGAAACCTCAGCATATTACAATTTATTTTTAAGTTTTATTAACATATGTTGCCTTTAAAAGATGGCCAAACAAAAGGTTCAATGAACGCTACACATCTTAAGTCTTAGCTTTGAGAAGACAGATTCTTCAGGTTCCATTTTCATGTCGCTGCAAATAATGAGGAAGTATCAATGAAACTTATGGAAAAAAGTAATGCAAGAATAGGCTAGCTCCTCAAAGATTGTATTTTTCAGATTATCATGCATTTTGCACACAAATTGGGTTTTTTTTTTTTACAAATAGTTGAAATTTTTTTGCAAATGCGTGCTTAATCTTGTACTTTGTTGCCATCCTTTAACAATACACCAAGAAAGAATTTTAAAATTAAAGAGTAACCGATGAGTGGCATGTGAGGATTTATGCACCATATCTCAGATGTGTAAAGTGTAAATGAAAATAGGAAAAAAAATTCTACAGCCAGAGCTCGGCCAGCAACTTTCAACTAATCGCACTGATGCACAAACCAATTAGAACCCTTATTTATATGCCATAACTAAAGAATGACATGAATAAATGCTCAGACTTAATTATTCTTTAATAAATATTATGCCAGTAGAAGAGATAGTCCTGACTAGGCAACTAAAGGATGTCCCAAATGAACTGAAATTTTGAATTTGCTGCCATATTTTTCAGAATAGAGATTTTTATATGCTGTCATTATTAAACATCAAGGTTAAATTATGCAAACTACACAAACACGTAGAAATTGCAAAAATTCACTTCAAATGTGAAAATTTTACAAAAACTGTTGGTTCATTTTGGGACGCCCCTTTATTATTCAAAAAACAGTAAAACTTACAGAAAGAAAATAGAAACTGACAAAAATTGAAAGTCGGAACATTTTATAAACTGTTACTCTACTCTTCTTGTACCCAAAGGCTGTAGATAGCATAATACTTCCTTATCCAGTAGCTTAGTTGGTTCTTGGTTTGAGCCCAGGCTATGGAATTTTTTTTCCTATTTTCATTTATGCTTTTTAGAATCTTTAAAAATCCTTAAATTTTCTTTTCACTATATAGTTCTTATGTCAAATACAACATGTGTTTATTCCTCATAATTTTGGAAGATAGATTCAATGTTTAATAGGAGATCAGATCTTGAAAATACTTTGACACTTACAATGTACAAGAAACAAGTTATCTTTCTATTCCTATCCTCTTCCCGTTATTTCCACTAATAGAGAGTAAGAGTCTAAACGAGTTTAGATAAACTACATTTTCCAAACAAGCAAATGTTGAATGATTGAGCCCCTTTTTTTACATAAGAGTATTGCGAACAGGCCATTTTATAATTACAATAAATGTCGACCCTATTTTATCAGTGTTGTAAATGAACATAAAAAAAAAAATAAATAAATAATAAAAAAATAAATTTTCTTTTGTAAAAAAACAAAGATGCTATTTGAAAATAAAGTTTATTTTTTATTATGTGTTGCTGATACAACATAAGTTTCTGGTTCTGTAATTAATAATAATATAAATAAATAAATAAACATATCAAAAATCACAACAAGTGAATAAAAAATATCTAAAAATTAGGCGGTTTAAAAACATGAAGTCAAATCTTTCTTGTTCCAAGCACATTTCTAAGGCAAGTTATTTTCTGTAGTATGGAATATGTTTACTCGAATTTTTCCCGATATTCACATATTTCTGCAAAAGAAAAAGCAATTTTTAACTAATCGTTCACATTTTAAAACGATTATAAATTTGTTTGGTTTGTAAGGGTTAAACGTTTCATTCTCTTTTTTGATTTCAAATTCTAATAATAGTTCTAATGCTAATTTCGTTAGACTTAACTAAAAATAATTATCCCTCCTTCCCCGCCAAAAAAAAAAAAAAACGTTAAAAATCATTTTTATAGAAAGATACTCTAAAAAATGGGAGACAGTTTCTTCTTGATTATTAGTGTTTAAAAAATTAATATTGGTGTTTTTAATTTTTAAAATCTCCATTACTTCCTAATTATACTTTCAATATTATTCTATCCACTATAATTCTGCTTCAGACTAACATTTTTACTTAGAAAAATTTACTTGGATTTTAATGGCTCATTAATGAACTTTTTAAATGTTAATTAAATTTAGAGTTTCACGATAAAAAAAATTTCAAAATCACCCAGGAGATGCTCAATAACGCTTGGAGAGAGATTGAGTACCGCCTAGATATTTTACGGGCCACAAAAGGACTTCATATCGAAGTGGATTGATTTGAGATATAAAACAGTTTTCATTGTTCCAAACTATAGAGATAGCTTTTCTAGTTATAACGTTATGGTACCAATAATTCATGCCCACTGTTTACTTTCAAAAGAGTATACAAATATATTAATTAAAAAATAAAAATTCCATTTAATTAAAAGAAATATAAATAAAAATAAATAATAAAAACAATGAATAAACGTCACCCAATGGAGAAATGCAAAGGTTGAAGTGGACGAAACAATTGAAACAAAGGTCTTGTGGAGCTTATTTAGATGAAACGGATGAAAACCTTTGCATTTCTCCATTGGGTGACTTTATTTGTAGTTTTTATTATTTATTTTTATTTATATTTCTTTTAATTAAATGGAGTTTTTATTTATTTTTTAATTAATATACTTTATCACAACTCCTACTCTTATATAATAAGTATACAATATGGGTTACTGCACTGTCCGCGCAGTCCGCTCGCCAAATCGCCAGTGGCGACAGTTCAACTAATCTGACGAATAAACAATCACATGTGGCGAACATACTTAGCTAATTCTATTTATATGGAAAATTTTTATTTTGAACCTCGAAAATGTGATTATCATGTGATTAAATTTTTTTTTTTAATTTTAAATTTGGCTAAAAACACGAGATTCTGGCTTAAAGAAAATCTCTATTGGCTAAACCATTGGCGATAAAAATTTCAAGTACTGCGCGGCCACTGGTTACTGTATATACAGGGTGTAACGTAATTCAGGGACAATAAGTACCGAGCGTGATTCTTTGCATGATTATAATCTTAAAAGTTCCTTATCGAAAATGTCGAAAACTCAAAATTTAAATTGCATCGTTACGTCATTTATGAACTTTCCACACCAGCAGTTCATTACATTCAAAGGGGCAATTACAATTAAATCTGCAGCAATTGTTGAGATTAAATGACTTTTTCGACAGTTTTCAGCAAACTTCGTGTGATGTTTAGACCCTTAACATTTGAGTTTTGAACATTTTGCATAAGGAACTTTAAGTTTGTAATCATGCAAAGAATCACGCTAGGTACTTATTGTCCCTGAATTACGTTATATCCTGTATTTGTGAATAAACCGAACCCCGATTTTGTACAAATGTGGAAAAACAGCACGACTCGAGCATAAGCAGAGGCCAAGACATTGAAATCTATGTTTAAGAGTTCTCAACAATGTATATTTTGTGTTAATACAATGATCATAAATACTACAGAAAGTGAAAATTATACTAGACATTATACATGGTTTTCAAGTTTATAATAAAAATGATTTTCTATGAAATCATGGAAGAGAAAAACAAAAAGTGCTGTTTTAATAGGCATGCTTCTTCAACTTTTCTTTGAGAAACAGATCACAAACAGTTATTTCCCCAGTTTCGATCTAAAGTACATCCAGCAAGAGATGCCCTAGGCATGGCTTGGTGTTAATATCGCTTAAAACACATGCATGGAATTATGGAGTTTCTTAGTTATCCACATGGGTGTCAGTCGGTTAATGTTATTTTTTTTTTTAATTCTAAAGTGCAGTAATACTAGACAGGGTAATTTAACTACCAATTAAGTAAAATTGTTAAACAATATCCTATAATTAAGATGAAACCAAGCATGATCAATCGCACAGCTTTCTCCAATTGTAAAATTCAAAATTAATTGCTCAATGAATGGTAATGTCCGCTGATATATTCCTTGCTATCAAAAACAAGTATCCAACCGATTTTACAGTCGCACCAACCTCAGTAATCTTAATGACAAAATGCGAAGCATGGACACAGTCATCACAATTACAAACATCTGCCTATGCACAAGGGGTGCTGGAGTCCATATACGCTTATGCATTACTACGAGCATGCAATATTTCCAAAGATATTTACAAATTGTTTATTACTTAAGACTTTCTTCTCAATCCAAAAAATTAGTGGTTAACCTACCCTCTTCTGCAGATAGGCTATTGAAATGTGCATACAAAAATCCAAACTAATTTTTTCAGAGATACACAATCCTATTATCTTCTACTTGGAAAAATAAAAAGGATAACCTAAAAACTGAATTAAGACGATTTGATTCTAAGAATTAATATTCACTAATTGAGGGCTATTCCAATCATGCTACGAATTTTAAAACCTTGTCAAATACTATAAACATCCAAAGTTAATCACAATTTGACAATTTATCAAGACTACATTGTAATCTACCTACAATGCTAGATCTACCTTTCTTAGAAATTATACATTAATAAAAAATGACTGTATACAGGATAAATAATTAACTTACAACAGGCTGGTTGATAAATAGTGAACATGGACTATTGTTATTTGTTTTTTTGTTATCTAACAATAGTCCATGTTCACTATTAATCAACCAGCCTGTAATAATTTAACATTTCTAAAAAATAATAAACTTAGGTACATCAACAAATCTGTATATAGAATTTTTTTTCATCTTTTTTCCCAACATCTTTACCTTATTATCAATCTCATATGAAATTTAGTAAAATAATGTGATTCAAGATGAAAAATGTAAAATTCCGTGACCTGGATTCAAACCAGAGACCACGAGCATCTGTAGCTTGTCACCTTTACAAAACTGAACGTATAAGGCATGTTTCCTTTTATTTTTTATCTTAACTTCATATTCGGGCTTTATCTCCAATATTTGTAAGCAACAGTGAAGATTTTAATAAAAATGGAAATGCATTTCACTCATTGATCATCCTTACTAGTTACTGGTCAACTTTCATTTCATTTTTCTGATTGTTTAATAATAGTAATAATAAAAAAAAAAATAAATAAATAAAAAGGAATTCCAGATCTGTAAGCCAAGTGCTTGCCCTGTCATTGGACTTCCATTTACAGTCTGTACAATAAAAATCTGGTAATGTGCCAGAATGTGCTATTAGCCAATCAGATGCCTGGCTGAGCACTTCCGATTGGCTAATAAGCACATTCTGGCATATGCCAGTTTTTTCTTTTATCATATAGACTGTAGTAGTCTTTAAGACACTTGGGGGTCAGCTTTGCTGTACCATGTCTGCAATAGCCCAGATGGTAGAACCAAGCTAAAAACTCATGGTCCCTGGGTCACGAAATTTTTCCTTTCATCTTAATATCTTTAACTTGTTTTTGAACATGTATCTGCAGTATTTATTTATTATGTATTTGTAATGAAGTGATTATCAAAAGGATAATCATTCATTTTTTCTCATAAGCTTGTGATAAAGTAAATTAACTCTTAAAAATACTTTGGTTTACAAATTTTTGCTGAAATGAATTTAAACCCTATTTTAACTAAGTTGAAATATTTATTAAACCTGACAATGAATAATCCATTCTTATTTAGAAACACAACCAGACGTTTTTTTAAAATTGCAGCTGACTATTTTTTATCCAATTCTTAACATTAATAAAGCACAAAAAAAAGCCCTGAAGATATCATTAAGCCAATTTAAAAAAAATTACTTAAATATCTGATCATTAAGCCTCTGGTCATGAAGATAGGAAATGTGAAAAAGAGAGGCCAAACTTAAAAGTGTGGCATGTCCAAGTGAAGGAGTCCACCTACCCTAAGGGGAAAACACTTACAGGCAATTCTGATGAACATCATGTGCCAATTGCACAAAAGGCTAGCCTCTACCTATCACCTAGTAGTTGCAGAAATAATTCCTTTTCAATTTCAAAACTTAGTTTTACAGAGCTCATCAAGAGAAATAATTGTGAATAAAATAATTATTTTTGAGCAAAAGAAGGATGATGGATTGGCTGTTATTCTTGTAGATGCCAAGTTCAGAATCATGTAGTGAATGCAAGCTGAAAATCCAAGAACACTGACAAGAATCTTGGGATATGCAACCGCTACAAGTTTCTGATTGAAGTATTTATTAAACGTATTTCTAAAAGGCTAACTTTATGAAATAAATTATAATCGAAAATTTTACCAAGAAGAAATTAAAATATCATTTTGATCATATTTCATAATAATTTCTAAAAAAAAAAAAAAAAATTGTAAATAAATTATTTAAATAGCAACATAATCTCTTGATGCTTTATAACGGGAAAAAAATTTTTTAACCTGCCTAAAGAGACTAATTAGCTACTATGGTAACTAAATTGACCTCTTGTATTCTTCCTAGGGAGATTGGACTATTATAATTTTGAAAGTTTGAATAAACAATACCCCTGTATGAAAACACCGATGGAAGTGGATAAAATAAGAATGACATGGAGAAAGGAGAGTTTAGAATGGTTTGACAGGGAGTTGGTTTTAGCCAAAAAAAACTGCTAATTATAGCCATTAAGTTTTCCTATATACTTACATAAAAGTAGTTTAAAAAAAAATAGTTAAATTTTTTTTCAAATACTAAGGACACTATGCCAGAATTTCCAATAAACTAATTTGAAATTACAGCTCTATAGGCTATTAGAGATAAAAATGCACCCATCAAAACGAACCATCACCTACCCTATGAAGCACAGTGTGGCAGGCTGTGCTGATTGGCTGTTGCGTCTCTGCAGTTTCAGCCTGCATAAATTGTTCGTAGCTTTTCACTGTCTATAGAGTAAAATCAACGTGGCCGATATCTATTGCTTCAAAAGATTGTGCCGTCATGTACAGTCCACAGCTAAATTCAATGGAGAGTCAACAGGAGAAGAGATGTAGTTTATTTTTCATTGCCTTGGGTTTCTTGGTGACAAACAAAATCTGCATTTTTGAAGGTAAAGGTTTGTTATTTATGCTGCCTTTCATCTGCATATATTTCGTGTTTAAAGTTGCTTCTAAAAAGTCAGTGGCTATGTTCTCAATCTGCCACCGTCGATGGCGAGCAATGTAAACCAAAGGGTATCGACACGTTAGGAAAATAAAGAATTGCACGTATAAAATGTTTTTTTTTTTAATAATGTATCACATAGCCCCAAAAAGAATTAAGTCTGCTCTTCAATTTATAAGCTCTTTCTTACACAGTTTTTCTTTATGATTATTTTGGAGAGACACTTAGAAAATGCAATATTAATATTCAAAAGAACTATATCAGAATGAAAGAATACTGTTCTTTGTCCAGAGGCCTTTAGCCAATGGCAGCTGGAAAAAGCCACACACGTTATAGTGACAGGTGCATTTTCGTCTCAAATGCTGTATAGAATAGTCAGCCACCCTATTCAAATCTTATGGTGAATTAAATTTAAAAAGACAGTTTTTTTTTATAATTTTATTAAAAAATTAAAACACTACATTAATGGTTTAAATGCGGATTTCTACGAAAATTATTTAAAAAATATTAGTGAAGAGCTCTCTTCAAACATTGTAGAAATAAAGTGGTAATTCAAGTGTTAATTGTTTTAAGGTTTAAAAAATTTATTTGCATACAAATTAAATTACTTTGTATAAATTAAAACTTTTTTTTTTTTTGAATCACATGCTGAAATTACGAATATAAGTCTCAAAAAATATTAAAAACCCTCATTAAAATAAAAATCCATGCAAATTTTAAGTAAAGTTAAAATCTATGAGATTCCAAATATTGGCAAAATTTTTTAAACTGCTTCCAAAAAAGTTCAAGCACTTTAACTACACCAATATAGAAAGTTTCTTCTTTATCGAATTTACAAGCTTTAAAATAAAATTAAACATATGGTATATATTTCATATTTACATCTGCTAAGAAACAAATATACATTATAAAATTATTAAATTTAATTGCAGATAAACTTACTGTGATAAATGAAGGAAAAAATTATCTTATACAATTTCCTTAAAAACAATAAATCGAAATATCGCTAGTTTTTATGAAGTGATGACAATGAAATCAAGGTACAAACCCAAATCTGAATAACTTAACAATAAAGCATACATTTAAATGGTGCTAAAATTTTACTTTTCTATGTTAATACAAATTTCATTATTATTAAAAACAAACACACAGACAGGAACCACAATGGTAAAATAGCTTTTAATTATGTGAATACATAAAATTTACAAAGATAAATTTTTGCTTGTTTTTTTTTTTTGTTTTTTTTTGTTTTTTTTGCATTTGATAATTAAAAATTTTCAATATGAAAAAATCTTTTATGATTTTCATAATTTCAATAAGGGAATTAATATTAAAATTATTAAAATAAACTTTATAAATATATAATTTATAAATTAATTATATTTTATAATTATAAATTAATATAAATTTAATTAAATATTAAAAATATTTTAATATATATATTTAGTTATTTTTTAAAAAAAATAGAAAAATTCGAAGTCATAACAAATAATTACAAAAGGAGAGTATTCGAGTCCGTAACAAGTTTCAGTCCTTTGCTTCTCTTAAAGGCATTAATGATTAATTCACATTTAATTTAATAAACAGGAAATAATCATTTTCTGTTATGGACACCCTTAGTAAAGTCATTAATATGCTTGGCTATATTTCCACCAAACAATTTCTTTAAAAATCAAAATAAGATTCTGTTAATGAGAACATATTATAAAGAAATTGAAAAATAAAGTAATTTTTACACTATCGTATATTCCGCGTACTTAATTTAAATATGCCATCGTTAAAACAAAATTAAATTATCTTATTTTAGAAACTCATTATTATTACAAGCTTAAAATAACCTCTCTCCTCCAACCCATTTTTAAACATTTGTGATTTTTATATTAAAAACGCAGAATATTGCCAAAAAACAAAACAAAACGGGATGATCTAATACTTCTGATCCTGTTAAGAGAAGAGTGTTAAAAAAATAAAAATTAAAAAATAAAAAAATAAAAAAACCCAACCCTTATTTATATATAAATACATACATATCCAATATACAGTTTGTATTGAAACGTGAATACAAACGTTTATGTATTTCAAAGAATAGCCTGATTCCCTTGTTTTCCCCTTCAAATTCCAACACATACATGAAAAATTATTTCTTTGAAATTAAATAAAATAATTGTTTAACAATAACTTTTACAGATTCGAATCATCAAGAGCAATGATAACGCAAAACTTCAATGCTCATTACAAAAATTGTGTTTTATACATTTGATTCAACATACAATGATTATATTCCATATCAAAAAAAAAAAAGAAAGAAAAAAGCGAATCTTTTTCTTAAGAGTCATCATTCAAATTTTATGATCTTTTAATGTTATTTTTAAATTTAAGCATAATTTAATTGTTTAATAAGATTAAGCTTGTAGGAAAAGATTAATTCAGTTACAGTTGTGATACATGGCTAAGACTATAAATTTAGTAGATTTCTTAGGAATGTACTTTACCCAGAGAAGCAAAAATTAAATATTGGGAGATGGGAAAAAATGTTTTTACCAATTATCAAAAAAACATTTTCAAATTTTGGTAGTAACTAAAAAGTCTTAAGGAGTGGGGGGAAAAAAACAAACAAAGAATGCCTAAACATCTAATGTTTTTAATAGCCATACAGCACAACTCCACTGCATTAACAAGTTTTCAATGCAAAATATAGTGCAATTTTCCATGTTAGAGTTACATTGTCTATATTCAAACAAAATAATAAACGATCATCAACTACATAATCATTATTTCAAACTACAATACATGTGTAGTTTTAGTAGAGATTTTCCTCTAATGCAATGTAAGCGCTTTTTCAAACTTCTTTGAAACAGAAAATTATTACAAATTTTCATAAAAATACTATGCCTTACTACGAGGCAACCATCACATGAAATCAAATGTTTTCATGCTCTGGGCTTTTCATTCTTTCTCCTCTTATAATGTTCGATACATCACGTAATCGTAAATAACTAAGAAAGCCTTTAGCAATAACCACAATACCATGCAGATCATCTCCATTATCAAAAACACTGCATTAGAGTATGATGAACATAAAAGGAAGTGATCAAATTCTTTTAAAAATTAAATTTATATTCATTTCATTATTAGTTTTAAATCAAAACAAAAAAAAAATTGTAATGCAGTTAAAACAAGCCTATTACGCTATGCTGAAATTCATGAAATAATGAATGCCATATTTATATTAGAATACAGTACAAAAAGGCTTTCAGAGACTTAATTTAAGTTACAGTGAAATTGCTCAGGAAGAGCAAAAAAAGCATCTCTAACAAGAAAAGAAGTTGAAAATTTAACAAATAAATTATTCTTGATAAGAAGAAATAAGAATGAGAACATAGCTTAAAAATACTTTAAAAACATTTCTTATAGCAATTAAATAAGGAAAATTATTCTTAACCTTTCTTTACAAATGCTTTTCAAACATTCTGTGGAAAACAGACTCATTCTGAATTATAGAAATAAATTAGGAATAAAAGGTTTCAGCATGCCTGATTCTGCATTTCTAAAAAATTTATTTGCAAAAGAATTTTTCATTTGAAAGTATATAATAATTTCGAGAAATATTACATTGCGTCAAATTTTAAACCCTTAAAAAATTTTCCAGTTTTCCACTTAAATAAGTCGTCAATTATGAATTTTCAATGCATGAACAGATCAGGTTTCATGTGAAATTCTTTTGATCTTTGAGTGGAAAAGTTAAGAATGATACATAACAGAATGGAAGCTTCTTAGTTTGTCACTGAAAATTTTCAAAAACTATGATCAAGATTTTTTTTTCATTAAAAAAAAAAATAAAAAAAAAAATTTTTTTAAAACATTAGATTAACAACTTTTTTCACCACTACAAGGTTAAAAAAATTTTTTAATTAAACTAATTCCAATAAGTAATAGCTCAGTAATAAATAAATAAATAAATAAATAAATAAATAAATAAATAAATAAATAAATAACCACACAATGCTGCTGTGTATTGAAAAAAAACAAAAGCCAGCATGCTTTACAAAAAAATTTTCAAGCAACATTACTCTACGTTAAAAATAAAAAGTTCTATTTCAAAATCCATTTTTGTGTTTTTTTTTTTCCCTTTGCCTAAACAGTTCTAAGAGTTACTTAGAAGAATATATTACTTAAGCTTTGATACTTACTTCTTCACTTCCTTCAGTACTCCTGTCACAGTAAACAGAATCGAGAGACTCTCTACTTCCTCTCCGACTATGTTCTTTACTATTATAGCGATATTTGGAATCCCTGCTAGAACCAGTTATTGTTTCGTGTCCAAGAACCTGTGCCACTTTAGCCTGTTTGACAATATCTAAAGCCTAAAAATGGTTTAAGAAAGAGGAATAAAAAATTTAAGATTTAAAAATGTTTTTAGGAGCAATAATAACACAGCAGGCCCCATTTTACAACCGCCTCAATTTACGCCCGTGGGCGACATAAGAACCCCCCCCTCCCCGTTTTTCGTCCACACCTGCCATACGTCCGCACTCTCAGTTCGCCCACAAAAAATTCAACATTCGAAAATTTTTTATAATGGACCCTATGGAAAATTGGGTTTCCTTTTACATCTGCCATGATTTACTGGAATGGATTATGGACGTAAAACAGAGGCCTACTGTAATTTAAGCTTAATATTTAAACATGGAACTTGAATGAAATTAAAAAATATATATAATTTAGGCAATCAATTTTAAAATATGAATATATGATTCTCAAATTAAGCATAACTCATTTTAAAACTTTCATTTCCCTAAATTTTCATTATTTTATTTAATTTTCCCTCCTCATCTTCAAATATTTTCTTGGGAAACCTCGCTATGTCAAAGTGCAAGAAGGCACATAAAAACAGATTTTTTTCGTAAAGAGAATTTTTCTTATGATAACAAAAAATTTGACATCACTTTCATTATAGTTAGACTATTCTCGTGGATTATGAAAATATTTCACAAAAAAATTCTTCAGTGTCTGTATGTCTCGGTTGCATATGAAGACAGACCATGCGTAGTTCTGTCTCATGCTAGTGGCTACACTTGTACATGCCGTAGCTCTTTATACACATGCCATTTTATCTTCAATTGTTATTGCATTCCTCACAGTAACTTTAATAACCTAAAAATTTTGATTTAAAGTAACCCCATCTGGAATTTTTTTTCTGCTCCTGCGAAATTTGAGATATCGAGGTTTGAATATTATTTTCAGTTGACATCACAAACAGCACTAAATTTTACTTCAAAGTTGTCGTTACTTCAAATGTAATTAAACATAGAATCCTGTTTTATTTTATTACTGGGACTTTATTATTGTTTGAAAAAGAACACGAATGCTTGCAAATATAATTTTAATCCCATATACAGGGCAATTCTGAAAAAGTGTGTATAACTCTAAGCAATGATAGTGGTGACCAGAATGAACATTTTCTTTAATACAATGTGGGTCCGAATTCGAACGCTAACTGAGATATGAACAGAAATGTAAATGCCGTCACCAAGATCAACAAGCTGATAACTCAGGTTCTGCAACAGCTAGATTAATGAATTCTGGAGAAATAATAGGGTACATAAAACTCTGTATACTATTAAACTTTGATCGAATTCCAACGAGTAGTTTCCAAGTTACGCACTCAACATTGTAACACGTGCTGGTTAGTACTCGCATGTGAGCACTATTAAGATTTTGAATGCGTAATTCTGAAACTACTCGTTGGAATACGATCAAATTTTAACGGTATACAGGGTTTTATGTACCCTATTATTCCTCCAAAATTCATTATTCTAGTTGTTGCAGAACCTGAGTTATTAACTTGTTGATCTTGGTGGTGGCATTTTTATTTCTGTTCATATCTAGTTAGCGTTCAAATTCAGACCCACATTGTATTAAAAGAAAACGTTCATTCTGGTCACCTCTGTCATTGCTTACAGTTATACACACTTTTTCAGAATCACCCTGTATATGTCACTATAGCAAAGATATTCATAGGCCTACCAAAACACCCCAAAAATAGGAAAAAATAGATTACAAAAGCAAGGACATAGATGCCCTTAGAGTTAGAACCAAATAATGCTATAATGGGCTTATGGTAGCAGAAAACACACCAAAGTATTACTGCTAATGCAACAACACCAGACAAGCGCATCATCTGGGCTCGTAAACATGTTATATGGACTTGGAAGACTGCAGATGGGATGTGAGGTCTGACAAATCATGGTTCCAATTGCTTCAGGCTAATAAAAGGGAACAAGGCACTCCATGAAGCCATGGACCTAAATTTTGAACATGGTGGTTCCTGATGCTGTAAGGGTACATTAGGTTGGCATAGTTTGGGTCTATTGGCCCTGCTAGACACCACTGAGCTGCTTGGTGACCATTTACACCCTCTCAGACTTTTGAGTATTTAAAATATGTTCAAAATATGTTCAGCAATGTTTGATTTTTCAGGATGATTTCTAACATGAAAAATGTTCTATTCTGGTGGGTATTTTCCTTTGACTTTGACCTAATTATTTCATAGACTAACTGATCTTGGTTCTAATGGGTTTATCCTTTGTGCTGCCTAACAGACAACTTCTTTAGGTTATGGCAACCTTATACCCTAAACAAACAAATTGTTGTATGGGAGAATCAAATAAATTAATCATAATATATTATCAATGTGGAAATGGCATTCCTATTTCTTTGCTGTCAATAATGTAAATGGAGCAGAAGAATGGAGCTACTTATTAGTTTTACAATATCAGTCTGTCCCCTTTATAATTTCTACATGTTTTGATGTAAAGGGTGTCCCAAAATGAACTGACATTTTGAACTTTTGCAGCCATTTTTTTTTTTGTGGTACAACCAGAGTAGAGATTTTATATGCTGCCATTATTAAACACTGTGCTCAATTCATCGCTGGACTGAGGTTAAATTATGCAAAACTACACAATCGATTAACACACATTGAATAAATTCACTTCAAAAATGGTAAAAATTTTACGAAAACTGTTTGCAGCGAGGTGAAAATTTTATGTCAACATGTTATGGAAAATTTTCTCAAAAGAGTGAATTTGTGCTACCAAGGCCGGGGCAGTCATTTGTCAGATATTTTGTATCTCACACATTCCACGTTTTTACTTACTAATAAACTAAAAATATAAATTTTCCAATGAAAAATCAGTTTTATAAAAAAAGTTAAAATGTCAGCTCATTTTGGGACACCCTTTACATGGTTGAAATTCTGAATGTAGCTTACCAGGGGCATGTCCTACTTCACTATTTAGTTTAGTTTTGTTTGGACCACTATGGTCAAAGTTTCAGGGGTGGGAGTTAGAGGGGACTATCTGGTCTATATGGTATACAGGGTGATTCAAATAGTTGTGTAAACAATTTAAGGGGGTATTATAGAGGTCAAGGTAAACACAAAGTCCTATTAACATGGTTCCAATTTTTATTTCTTTTCAAGTTACAAGAAATGTTCAAAGTGGCCTCCTTGAGCCTGAATGCAAGTAGTGACGTCAGCATACTCTGCGGACGCCAATCGATTCATGATGTAATGAGTTTGCTACAATCGTCTACGAATGTACATAAATTACTTACACATTACTTTCCCCTTCAGTAAATGGAGTTCACCTTGGGTTGATCCATTTTATATTACCCATTTCGTGAAATGGATCAACCCAAGGTGAATTTCATGCCATTTACTGAAGGGAAGCAGTGCTCCCGCTAGCCTATTTTAGGAGGGCGCTGCACCCTGTCGCGAGAGTAGTGTGCTCGTTTCCAAAAACAATGCTTTTCCGCGAAAATAGTGCCTATCAATTTGCTCTTGCTCTCCCATATATCCTTCCGCCTGATTATATTAAACAGAAAGCACACAATAAGGCTTAGCCCTGTCCCTGCCCCTCGCCCCCCCTAACCCATGAGATGCCTTGACACTGCATGATGTGCCCTCTTGCTGCAGTTGATACCCTGCCCTCTGTCAATTTTAGTGGGAGCACTGGGAAGTAATGTGCAAGTAATTTATATACATTCGTAGACAATTGTTAGCAAACTATCATATCATGAATCGATTGATGTCCGCAGAGTATGCTGACGTTCTCTTTATGTATGGTTTTTGCAATGAAATGCTCTGCAAGCATCTAGAGAATACAGACGACGATTTCCAGATCATTATCCTTCACACCGTGTTTTTAGTCGTAACTTGGTGACACTGGTAGAACGGTTCCTACTGTTGTTCAAGCTGGTGGTACAATGTACGACGGAACATTCAAGGTGCAAAACAAAGTGCTTGACGCATTGCAGCACAACTTAACCTGGCAGTTTAATTTGGTGAACTTTGCATTCAGAGAGATTGTACCCATATCATTATCAAACTGTGCAAGCACTGCAAACAAATGATTATCCTGCTCTGTAGGCTTTTGTCAATGGTTACTGCAGCAAGTAGCGAATGATAATGATGTGCATAGCAAGATTTTATGGACTGATGAGGCCACGTTCAGAGATGGAATTAATACATTCCACAATGAACACATTTGGGCTGATCAAAATCCACACGGAGTCAGACAACATCATTTACATTTCCAGTGATATTTTAATGTAAATGTGTGGACGGGCATTTTCAATGGCCAACTACTGGAGCTGGAGTTTCTGCAGGAACGTCTGAATGCTCAGAGATAGGCTGATTTCCTGGAAAACAGACTGCATGAACTCTTAGAAGATACACCTCTTGCAATCCGTCAACAGATGTGGTTCCAACACGATGGGGTTCCTCCTCATTTTGGTAGAGTTGCTACTGAATAGCTTCCCTTCAATTCAACAAATGGATTGGGCACAATGGGCCCACAGCATGGCCACCTCGCTCACTGGACCTTAATCCACTGGATTACTATCTGTGGGGACATTTGAAGCAAATGGTGTACAGTATCCAGATAGACACACTGGCAACTTTAGTGGCCAGAATAATAGCAACGGCTGACGAAATTAGACGTGATCATGAGGTAATGACAAATGTACACGAGTCACTTATTCGACGATGCAATGTCTGCATTCAGGCTCAAGGAGGCCACTTTGAACATTTGTAACTTGAAAAGAAATAAGAATTGGACCCATGTTAATAGGAATTTTTGTGTTTACCTTGACCTCTAATACCCTCTTAAATTGTTTTACACACGATTTGAATCACCATGCATAGATATGTAAACGCATAAAATTCAGTTCACATATTCCTCTAGGCAAGATCTACATTACAATGAAGTTTAGGCCAAATTGCCCTGATGGGATCGGAGTTGTGGGAGTAGCAGTCACGTGTCTTTAGAACTATTAACATTATCTAATGGCAACATGTGGCATGTGATATGTCATTCAATCAGAAATGATGAGAAATGAAAGATAGAAATCTTTTACATTTTCTTAATACTACATTCGAGAAAATAAATTTTGATTAACAAAAAAAAAAAAATGGGGATTTAAAACTAAGGATAAAAGGGGTAAAAATAGACAACTCTGGGCTTACGCTACTTTCCTATAACCTCCACGGGGGGATTAATTTCTTGTTAATAATTGTTTAGGTTATGATTAAAATTGATCAACCTGCCAGAATAATACTTAGGAATTAGATTAAGACAGATCGTAAGAAATTAGTCACCATATATAAGATTAGCAATATTTTCATGCAGTTATCATGCATTTGATGAGTCAATTTAAATTTAGTAAAAAATTAAAGCACTATTGAAAGCATCCAGCCATGGTTAATTGACAAACTTCTGTTTACTATCAGAATTTGCTTATTCCAAGAAATTAGTAATAAGATCTTTTATTTCTTTATTTATTTAGAAAAGGATAGATAACAAAAATCTTAGATAATGTTCTCTTTAAATATTTAAATTATAAGTTTTTTTTCATTTACAAGCTAATAAAGATTAAACAAGAAAAAAAATTAATGACTGCCACTTATTAACTGAGGGCAATCAATATTTAATATTTTTGTTAATACTATTCATGTATTATTTGTTCAGTGTTTAATCAGGGTAATGCAAATCAGGACAAATTATATTCAAATCTGAACTAGATTTGCAAACAAAATCTGCAGAATACCTAATAATAGAAAATACAAACCTCTCTTCTAGATCTAAGAGCACAATCTTCTAAAGTTTCTGCTGCTTCATATTTTCCTTGTCTTCTATAAAGTGCACCAAGATTTTTTAAAGTAGTTGTAACTGTTGGACTATCCACTTTTGCAGCTTTGTGCCAACCCCCATAATCTCCATAAACAGCAACATCTTTGTATTTGTTCTGGAAAATTATTGGCAAGATTTTTTACTAATTTCAAGATAAATTCTTTAGGTTTAGTTAAGGTTAAATGTCAAAAGTTAATATGCATTGACATAATTTGATCCCAAGTGAAATTCTAAATGAATTTAAGATTAAGAAAACCTATAAAGCCAGTATATTAAGGCTAACATTTTAACAAATATTTATATTTAATTTAAATTTCCTTTATGTATAATGCATAAAACTAAAATTGGATTAAAAACAACTTCATAAGTGTTCACAAATATGTTTTCTTTTGTCATAACATTTCAGAGTATAACAGTCTACAAATGATGGTATTTTGCTTGCTTAAAAACCCTGGTTTTTATTGCTTGATTGCGTTTACATTTTACAAACATTCCCAGACTCGTTTCTTTCTAAGTTTCAACATCTGCACTGTTACAACACAAAGTTCACATATGACAGATACTGCTTCCCGTGTGTTTTCTAGCATTTTCAAAGTGATGCTTTGAATGGCTGCGGTGATTTTCCTCTTTAGAGTCCAGATCCAGGAAGTTGGGAGGCCGTAGTATGGCCCCTCCTCGACCACATCAATTATCATTCAACAAACACTAATACTTGCAGAAAGTGGGGAGGTTCTCCTGACCTGTGAGCATTAATTACGCTTTCAATCATATAAAAGATTGGACAATAAAGTATAAATGGAAATTGCAGACATTCTGTAACAGCAACCCAGAGGCTTGAAAGAATTTATATTTTTTCAATAAATCTTATATTCTCTGAAAACTTGTTTTGGGTCACTTTCATTTGATCTGCCAATTACATTTATCCATTAATCATTTCATATATTGTATACAATATATCCATTGCATCACAAATACATACAAATTGTAATTTATTCCATCTCACTGGTTCCTTGGTTCCATCTTATGTGGTTTTCAGCATTGATATCGACTGTAAAAAACCAGACTGAACACAACAGTAACTGCTAAATACTAAATAGAATAATAATTGATTCTATAACAAGCAAAGCAACTTCATAATTTGCCTACACTTTCAGTTTATTCACCATCTTCATGGGCTACAGTTACAAGAGAAAGAAAATAAGATTGCTTAAATGGATGTAACTCTTCATGGGAACATAATGTCTCATTGCTTTGAATTCAAGATTTTTCTAAAAACCAACATTTACATCAAACGCCATTAGCTAGCTATACAGAGTGATGGGAAAATCTCACACAGATAAAGAAATTTAATAAAACAACTATGTTAGATAGACATAATAATATCACAAGTTTTTGGTTCTACACCATAGCCTCCATGTTCACTGCTGCAATCATCCCTTCAACAGAAAACAGAAGCGTCAAACTATTATTTTCGTCAATGAAGATTTTATAATCATAAACCCGTGAAGATGGTGAATAAAATGAAATGCAGAGGCAAATTACAAAATTAATTATTGTTTATTTACAGAGTTTTTAAAGTCGCACAATCCACTTTCAACATCTGCAAGGGATTTTCCTGAGGTGTCTGCAGTGGCACAGTCTTGTTGAAAATATCCAAACTGGCTTTCTTTGTCCGTTAACTGCTCAAAAAAATTCCACAAAAACAGCAATGAAGCCATTAGAGTTCACAGTCCTCTGCAGTGAAATTGCAGACCAAACTGACCTTTACAGAATGCAATGGCTCTTCGTGCACTAATTGTGGATTTTCTGTACACCAATAACAAATATTCCGACTATTGATGTCTTGGTTGGTGCATGGGAAATGTCGTTTTTTAAACTACTGAACTTTGAACGTGGTTCTCAACTGCAGACCCATTTATGTATGCAAATGTCCTACATTATTTTGAAGTGTAAATTTTGCTTTATCTGCACATTAGTACTTTTTATACCAGATTTGTCTGGTGTTCAAGCCTCAAATGAAATGTGGCCAAAAATTCGCACCATTTTTCTTTAAGAGTTTAAATTAGGGCAAAAAGCAGCAAACGGCTCGCAATATTAACCAAACATTAGGAACCGTGAATAACCGACTGGTTCAACTTTGGTTCAAAAAATTTCGTGCTGGTGATGAATCCCTCAAAAAAGAGGACAACAGGCGACTGTTGATAATGATGTCCTGCTAACAATTATTGAAGTTGATCGGCATAAAACTTTGAGAAGTTACAGAAGAAATGGGCATCAGTCAGCTCAGTGGTTGGATGCAGGTAAAGCTCCAAAATAGTTTGCAAAGCCATATCTGCACCTGCAGAAGTTTTAGTGACAGCAGTATGGTGGTTTGCAGGTGGAACCATCCACTACAGCTTCTTGAAACCAGGTGAAATAACTGCAAAGTACTGTCAAGAAATTGACAAAATGTATGAACAATTTGTGGCAGCAAAGTTCAGCATGGTTCAATAGAAAGGGACCAATTCTTCTGCATGATAATGCAAAACCACACACTGCAAAAGTGACCATAATGAACTCACGAATTGGGTTATGAAGTTTTGCCTCACCCCGCCTATTCACCCGATCTGTCGCCTAATGATTACTATTTTTTTCAAGCACCTCGATAATTTTTTGAGAGGAAGGTCTTCAGAAACCTTCAAATAGCCTTCAAAGAATTCGTCGATTCCAGAACTCCAGAATTTTATGTGAGAGGCATACAAACTTGCATTGCATTGGCAGAAGTGTGTAGATTTTGAAGCTTTTTATTTTGATTGAAAATGTTTATCCATTGTTAAGATATTCACTTTTACTTTTGACAAGTAAAAACCATGTTTTCCATGCACCAACCTGATAGCTAGCACGAAATTTAAACCTCTATATTTATGAGCGATATCAACTGAAATGTGGGTTGTGCGATTTTAGAAATATCCTATGAAACCAATTATTATTCTATTTATGTAAACCAATTATTAAAGATGTTTTTAATTTAATTTTGTTTTTATAGTTCAATACATTGTTCGAGGAAATTTCACATTAAATATAAAGATTAATAGAATGGTATTAAATAATAAGAAATTTATGTATTTTTAGAATTGTCATTATAAATGAATGATCATTCCAATATGCAAAAAAAAAAAAATAAAACAAAATTTACGTAATTTATAAATTACAGGTAAAAGAAAAGGCAAATAGAACTTAAGCAAGAATGAAACTTAGTAATCAAGCATTATAAATTATTACAATTTATCTTGCAAATGGGAGATGAAAAAAATGATTTGTTAGAAATTCTGTTATGAGAGTAAATGAAAAGCAAGTGGAAAAAAAAAATGTTAGTCAAAACATGAATTTTATTGTAAATGTCAAAAGAAACAAACGAGGCATCAATAAAAATGATCGGCTTGAAAAATCAGTTTCTTTTTCAGTTTCTTAACCCTTGTTTAAATTTATATACAAAAATATGTTTAAAAACCCAAATTAATGAAAAATTAAGTCCAAGGTGTCTACCTTATTTTCTTCTCGTTCTTCAGCAACCTGCCATATGGGTTTATTATCGCCTGAAATAAAAACAAAAACTTTTAAAAATGATAAAGAAAAAAAAAATCCAATTTAGCATTAAAGATAGGCGAACTGCGAACAGTCCTTGTATTATTATTGCATGAAGATTTCCAGAATTCATCCAACATGAAAAACTGTCTTGAAGAAAACAACGAGGCTACGCGATGGCAAACCAAGATTGAACATGCTCTTATAATCAATACACAACCAAAAGATAGATAAATTATCATAACTAATCAGTTAAAAACCTCAAATTATTAATTTAATTTAAAGGAGGAGGAAAAATTGCTGAAAGTGCAAGAGCTTGCATTACCAAAACAACAAAGTTCACTACTGAAACCTATGCATGTCCAAAAAAACTTTTGATTTTTGAAATTCTGACTTGGAATTCTTAAAGATCAAGAAGTAAAATAGGAATGCCTGAAAGACCGACCCTCTATCTTTTCATCAATCAAATATAAAGTTCATGAATATCTAAAGACAGAATTACGAGTTCATGAATTCAATTTTATTGATGAAGACTGAAATAAAGGGTCATAGCTAATATCAACTTTAACTTAACTGTATCCAAGAGAAAAACTGCTTACCACAAAACATTAAACTATGCCTTCACTCAATGGCAAGATTGAGACTTATCACATTTTACCATTATTTTCTGGTAAATAGGCCACAGCCTAACTATTAAAGTGAAAAGTATGGCCTAACCAAAGCTGCAGCCAATCTATTAAATTATTTTTCTGAATAAACTTGCATACGTATAACATATACAGGATTCGCTCTAGGACCAAAAATCTATAAGATTCTTTAGCATGAAAAAAGTCAAATTTAATTATTTTTTACTTCCATATTTTTACATGCATTCACAATCTCTATAGTTAACTAGAAATTTAAACAAGACAGCATATGACAAAATGAAGTGGGGAGAATGATATGGCCTGATAATATTTAAAATTTAAGGAGTCAATTTTGACTCGAAGGTCAAAAATTACAAGTCAATTTTTAACAAAAATATCCATTTGACGGGCAAATTATGAGTAAACGCAAACCCTGATATAACAGAGCGCATTTGTCTGAGGCAGTTACAAGTGCATGTAAATGCAATTTGGTTGTAATTCCAGGGCGGGTGGGGGGGGGGGGGGGTTAACGAAGAAACTCTAGCCATTGGATATTTCCGCTAATAAACCTTTTAAAGCGAGAGTAGGTTTATACTGGGAACAATGGATGAGTGAAGGCATTGAGGAGTATACAAAAAGTGGCCATCCACGGCTGTCTATACCTATCAGGCCTGACAATTGAAGATTGATGATGTCTTGCTAGAGGTCGGTTGCCATGGGAACCCTCTTCAACAGAAATATTTTAACATTGATGACAAATACTGTTTAATGAAGTTAAACGAATACTCCAGTAATATGAAAAAAATTATTGCCTCCGTCAAAATGACAGGCAGACGACCTCATGCCTCGCCAACCTCTAGCATGACGTCAGTTTCAGGCCTGGAGATATAGTACGGTCGTGGGCCATCTGAAGCTAGCGTCATGTGCAAATGTATGCTCGTAAGTAGCCAACATCGTGACCAGATGTAAAAAGCACAGAGGGCTACAGTGGGCTCCCCAATAGGGCTATGCGGGGCTATGGTGGCGCCCCCAAATAGGGCTACGCGGGGCTATGGTGGCGCTCCCAAACTGGGATCCCTACTATCTAAAGACAATGCTCAATAGGGATTCCGACTCAATATCTGCAGGCAGATGAACAGCGCCCAAGGCCACCACCATCGAGTAAAGAAATAACACTGTGGCTGCCACCACCCATCGGTGGAATCAGAAACTGAGTGACGTTACTTTACTGACTGACTGATTGACATGGTTGAGTCAGAGGGGTCTGACAATACCCCAAATCTTTGACAAAGGTAAAACAAATCTCTGCGAATCCCACCGAATCTTTTCTGAATCCCATGTTTTTGAATCCTGAATCTAACTTCAGGAACAGATATCTCGACCCAGATTTTCGTAAAAACTGAGACAAGGAAAAAGTTCCTACATTTGGCTAAGAATCTCTGAAAAATCGTTAAATCTTAAGTAAATCTTACACGAATCTCTGAATCTCAGTGAATCTGAATCTTCATAGGTTTCCGGGAATTCAGGCAAATTTGAATCCGTTAATTCCCTGAATCTTGGTCAAATTATCGAGATTCATGAATCTTTGTCATAATTTTGTTGAGTGTCAGACCCCTCGGTTGAGTCATAATAGTAAAGGGAGTCTATTTTACTAATGTATTATTGTTGAATTTTTCTCAGTTTCGCTGCTCTGCAATGATTCTGATTCTAGCAACTGCAGCAAATACAAGATTCATAAAATACAAAAAAATGCTACGAAAGGGCTACATTTTGCAAAGGGCTACGTTGAGGGCTATGTCATTTTTTGGGGGTTAAAAGGGCTGATAGCCAATGCCTGGGAATCAGTTTCCATTCAGTTTTCATGTTGTTGGCACTATGACAAGTGTTTAAACAAACTTGGAATCTATGTAGAAAAATAGTTAATACGTATGCAAAATCTGTTAAAGAATAAAGAAGTTGGAAAAAATGTGTAGCTTCGTTTTTATTACAAAATGGACCTTACTTAAAAAATAAATAAATAAATAAGTAAAAAACCAAACATTTAATTATCATCATAATGGTGAATTTTTATTGTTGATCCGATATTAAATTATTTAATATATAAATAACTAGATAATTAATATGTGGATCTCAAAGTCAAATTCAGATTAACAATAAAACTACACCAACTTTAACTGTTGTCACCATTTTTAAAAATAAATATCTTACCATCAATACTTCCAAACTCCCTTTCATGTGCTCGAGTTAAAACTTGTTTATATAAAATTTCTGCTTCTTTATATTTCCCTTGTTTTAAGTATGCAGATGCCTATTAATTTAAAATAAGACTTAAACTTTAAATAAGTCAAAAAAAATTGTAAAGAACAATATTAACTAGACACTTTGCCTTACCAAATTATTTTTGGTTTTGGCAACATTTGGATCGTCAGGCCCCAATTTATTTTCATAAATTTCAAGTGCCCGCTGATAATATCTTTCTACTTCTTCATACTTTCCTTGATTTTGGCACAAAAGTGCCAAATTGTTCAATTGCTTTGCAACGTCCGGATGATTTTTCCCAAGCACCTAAAGTTGCAAAAGTGTACATTTAAAACTTGAACAATTTCTAAAACAAAATCATTTTAGACAAGTTATCAATTCCATAAATAATTTACTACTAGGAGACAAATTAAATATATATACTCAAGGGACAAAAATCATAGGATAGCAGTATTTAAATTGAACTTTGCTATCACCTACACATGACAAGGGCTAATCCATGATAGGTGGTTGCAGTTTCGGAGGTTATTCAGGAAATAATTCTTTCTGTGCACAGGGAATACCATCTGGTAGCATTACCACCCACCAAGGACAATGCAAATGGCCGACCATGACTGCTCTCCAAACAGGACCACCAGCATCTGGCAAGTCACAGCACATGAATTAATGCCACATTAGATGTAGGTGCTTTGAGACCATGTCTAGGAGAATGATGTGGTATGGTTAAATATCCATGGATTATGGAAGCAGAAAACCCACCTAAGTACTACTGCTAACACAACACCACCAACACACAATCATCTTTAGGGCTCGTAAACGTTTTACATAGACCTCGGAAAACTGGTTGTGTGGTCACATGGAATAGATTAGTTCTGCTAGTTGCTAAGCATGTTGCCTGGTGATGACCCCTTTCCACCCTTCATAGATTTCGATGTACTTCTAGAATGTATTTTAAAAGTCAAAATGTAAGATATACATAACAAATGAATAATATCTTGAAAAGAAACTCGTGCATAAATTGAGATTTTCTTGTATATAAAAATCCAATCGTGATCAGATTGCTGAGGAAAGAACATTCCAAGGTCATTAATACAAATTTAATGAAACGGGATTACATTTAGGATTAGTCTTATTGTTTTCGAAGTTCTTTTCATAGCGAAACTTTTTTCTGATGGGGTTACATAAAGATCATATGTTCACACCCCCTTTGCGAAGTGATTAGCCCAGCTATGAGAGAGGATCACTCAAGCAGTCGCTGGCATCGATCACGAGATGTTGGGACACGTACGGTAGGAACTTGAATACCTGACTGTATACAGGTTTGCTAAGCCACCAAGGGTGGGGACATGCAAACACCTATAAATGCACAAAACTTAGCAGAAATACTCATATCAATAGCTAAAAAATCTGCCATGTCTATCATGGTTACTATTTGATTGACTTTCAAAATCCCCAAGGGATTTATGAATCATCGTGTACTTGTAACAAAAAACAAAACTCCAGAAAAATTTGAGGAGGACACCCCCAAATGCAGAATTCTAGGCAGAATCTATTTATTTTGCTTGCTAGTGTATTTACTTATTCTAACTTAAAAAAATCTCGTCTAACATTCAAAAGGTTTTCTGAAATCTAACAATAATCCCATTTTTCTATCAATGATGAGAGAATAAAAAAGCATTTGTGTAACAAGGTTGATCCTTACCTTTTCTCGGATTTCTAATGCTCTTTTACAAAGTGGTTCTGCTTCTTTATATTTTCCCCTTTTTCCATACAAAACAGCAAGATTATTTAATGTTGCAGCAACCTAAATAAAAATAAATGATTTTCTAAATCGTTTTATGAATATGAACTTTCATTTAGGAAATTAAATAAGTCAAGGACTGAAAAGCTTGCAAGTATCACATTACAGAATTATTCAAGATGGAGCCGATTTGAAATATACATGTACTTCAAACAAGCCGTAAAAGACAAACTGCACAACACAGAAAACACCACCTTAGAAATTTCATTCACTGCTACACAGAGGCAATGATTCTAGTTTTTTTGGAAAATGGCAAGGCCACAGAAGAAATTTTGAAAGTAATGTTTTTGTATCAATGTTTTTATTTTTTTTTATTTCAAACAATTTGTGCAATCATAACTTACAGCTCAGAGCAAGTGTTCAAAGTGGCAACTGTCAAGTCTCAATACAAGCATTACAATGGTACATGAAATTTTGCTGCAGTTTTTCAAATATCCCTGGTGTCTTTTGTACAAGTCAAATAACATGGACTTTGGCAAGCAATATCACGTTACATTCTACTGGGATTTCATACACTAACAACTTCATATACCCCCATAGGAAAAAATCCAGGAATGATATCCAATGATTGCATTGGCCATGGGATAGGAGCTTCCCTTTCAATTCCTTGATTAGGGAAATTTATCCAGTGCTCACAGACAACACTGAAGTGTTTGCTAAGAAAACTGCAGCAGCTTACATACAAATACTGAGCGTAAGCCAGGAGTAGGTGGCAGCACATGATCTGCTGGACCCAGGTGACTTCTGGTGCTCACATTAGCAATAGGAATTTAATTGAATAGTGGTTTAGTGCACCGTTTCAGCAACAGAAAAGTTTCAGTTCATGAATAATAATTTTTCAGCAGGTAAAAGATGAAAGCTTTGCTTTCGAAAAATGTTTTCAGGTCATTTTATCTTTATTTTTATTTATTTTAAAATTTTATTTCATTTTGGTCTCCGTTGTCAATTTGCAGTGGTTAAAGAATTGTATATTTCAATCTTGCATCATTCCTGAAGTAGCAGAGGTATAGTCACGTGATCGCAATGTTTACTTTTCGACACTGAATAGAGATTAAAAATATTTTATTACCACTGCATAAGAGGACTATCCAAATAAGTATCTGAATATAACCAAACAAATTTTCCATCATAACCAATGCTACACAGACCGATTTAAAGTTGACCAAAAAAAAACAAAAAAAAGCAGATAAATAACGGACAATCAGGAATCCACGATTTACATTTTGCTAGACTATCACTTTTAGAAATTAACTTTTTAACAAGCTGCAATCGATATCCAAATAAAACGGAAAAATGTTGAGCTTCATGCATCTTTTCATCACAATGGCAGAAAACTTTCTCCTATAGAAAAATGCATACAACAGAAGATCACTATCACTAACCAGCAACCTTACAAAAGTGTATCAACAAACGTTAGTTGAATCAATGGTCTAAAATTTGCTATCAATAGCAGCTTGCTTTGTTCAAAAACTTAATTTCTTTAAAAGCTATACTCTTGCAAAATGCAAATCGTGAAGTTTATTACCCTAAGTTACACTACAATAATGGGATGGACACCTTAATTAACATGAAATACGACTTGCATGTTGGAACTCCTATTCGCACATCAACAATTGATGTGACTTTCTAGTGTGGATGTGGTAATTCGCTTGTGTAACACTGCCGTAGGTGGAGAATGGCTAAACAAGGGAACTTGGCGATTTTGAGAGGAGTCAAAAACTCTAGTACCAAAATGAGGACATGTCTATTACTGAAATTTTGGGAAAATTTTAACAGCCATGTTCAACCATTGGTGATATCCTGAAATGGAACATTACAGGCATCAGAACACACACACTCCCACATCGGATGATCCTCAATCATATTAAATGCAATCCATGGATGTTGAAGAACTAGGTTCATATAAACAGCAAAAACCCACTTCAAGACATTGACAAGGAGTTCCAGCAATCCTTTTGAAGTTATTTTTGCAAGCTTACTTGCTTGATAGGAGACTATCTTGGAACTAATTTTTAGTAAATCTGTTTAATAAACAGAAAGAACAGAAAGTACTTTCAGATTAAAAACTAGAATGTTTAGTTCTTATAAAAACTTATCAAGTTTCCTTCCTCAAATGTAGCATCTCAAAGCTCTAGAAAGCTTCGAAAAACCAAACTTTTTTATAATGACAAGATGACCATTTTTTTCTTAGAGAAAATAAACGAGAAAATCAAACCAGGTTATATGCATTTTAAAAGAATTATCTTTTCTCAGTGACCATAACTATGTTCACATGATCAACAGAAATGACTAAAAATAAATGTTTAATAAACTAGCATGTATACTAAATCAGGAAATTTAAAATAGTAAATGTATTATACGTTACCATCAATAAATTTCACAGTAAATTGTAATAGCTCCACATACAAGGAGCATTCAAAAAGTAATGCACCACAATTTATGACAATTTGACAATGTTATGCAGCTGAAATTTTGAGGAGTCCTAGTTTGAACCTTATGCCTGCTGTGCAAAGTCACAAGCTCTGCCACCAAGTGGCAGCACGACAGGAGTGTTTAAAAATGGCAGATATCAGGGATGCACGTTACAAACAGCTTGCAGTGATTGAATTTCTTGTTTCCAAGGGAGAAAGTGCCAGGTAATGAGTATGGGATACCTGGTGTCGACTGAAGCACCATTAGTTGAAGGCCTAAGTCAAAAACCCTAAACGGTGAGAAGAGCTAACGAGAGTTTCTCACTGGGCAGTTAGGACTAACCGGCTAGGAATAATGAAAAAGACATCACAGTTGGCTAACCGGGACTTATGACCGACCAAGCGCTAACTCTTCTCACCAGTGAGGGTTTTTGACCTCAACCGATGGCTGAAATGGCCGATATCCACAGCCGTGACTCCAGTGATGAAGCAGCACATTTTCACTTTACTATCGGACTGTAATGCGTACCAATTTCGGGAAACCGACTCGTTACAATCCAAATATTAAGAGTGAAAATTTGTCCATCAGTGAATGGTGCCAAGGGCGAATACATGCTTTTACGGAATGGTTGCTTAAAGCCAAAGAAACTGAAGTAAACTTCTTTGAAAAGCAATCAGTAGAACTGACGGTTGTAGCAATTTGATGCCCGATTGCATACTTTTATGTTCATACTTTAAGAGAAATTGTGGTGCATTACTTTTTTGAATGCTCCTTGTATACCAATAGCAGTAATAGCTGTAATATAACAGGGTGAGAACTGTCTATGCATTAGTCACAACAATGAACCAATATCCATGTTTTAATATTAGGCAGACTGCACACAAAAACAATACAATATATATCTTAATATCGTAAGTGATAAGCGATAATTATCTTATATGATGGTTATCATTTGAGTGTTTAAACTGTATTGAAATGACTAAATGGGTGCACACCAATATGATAACTATATCTACTGTAAGATACGGTATACGCTCTGCCAGTATCTTCATTCAGTATCAAACAATTTAAGCAAACGTGTTCAAACAAGGTGGCTCATTATTAAAAGTGACTTGAAAGTGTCTTGTAGCAGAGATATCAATTTGGTGTGGAGCAAAATTATCTTAAAAGTAAATTAAGGAGGGTGGCAGACAAGAATACATGATGTTCCAAGATGTACATGGATGCATGCATAGACTTAAATCTAAATATTACGAGTGATATCATCGTTATTATAGAGTTGTATCATGAAACAACTCTGAGTTGTTTTGATACATCAGTTTTGATTGACGGAGACAACTGCTTATACACTGCATACATTTGCACTTCACAAATATTCTGGTTCCCCCCCCCCCCCCCTTCTCCAAGTGCCAAAACTGACAAAGGTAATGATGATTTAGTTTCATTAGCTCCAGTATTAAAATTTTTGAACACTATAGAACATTCTACAAGCTCCATATTTTGCAAATTTTTTTACAACAGAATGTATGAAATAAAATGAATAACTATCAGGTTATATAAAAAATTTAAAAATACAAAAAAACAACAAAAACAAATTATTAGAGATTTTACTCTGTCCCATAATTTTAAAGAAACATTGTCACATTTTTGTAGCAGTAACAGTATGGCTTCATTGTGGCAGACTTTGTTCAATACATTTGCAGGCTTTGCCATATGTGCTAATTCAGCTGCTATCAACGTGTTTCACCTCACTGAGTATACAAGAGTTGCTTCGAGGTGACCAATGCCTGGGTTAGTGTAGAATTTAAGCTCGTCCGACAGTGGAAATGGCAGGTTTTATCACTTAAATCAGGCCCAAAGCCATCAGGATCAGCTTTCTTTTTGAAAACAAAGAAGACCATCAGTTGGAACACAAGATAACACTGACGAATGAATGCAAAGATAAGAGCTCACAAATGACACGCTTAACTTTGGAACTCGTTCATAAAATCCATGATGGCTTAAGCAGCACTGACTACGACTACTTTATTAATAGATACAGATTCCATATTCAAACAAATCCGCCAGACAAATTCAATATCAACATAAGCAGTCAACAGGCACTTTATCCCGATTTCTTTGGACTAAAATAGTAAATTTTAGAATAATAAAATGACTTAATCAAGGGTCTGTCTGGGCTTGATCGTCCCCAAAACTGAAGCCAAATTCCCTCTTAAATGATATGCTGATCCGCTGCATGAGAAATAAAGTAGCTCTAGTTTCTCTTGTAACAAGGGTGATTTTATGCCCGAATAAGATTGCACTTGTCTCCCTTAAGAACTTGAGACCTTGTTCCCAATGGCACTGGTCTCCACTGCCAAAGGGATAAATTGATTTTGGCCTAAAAGGGGGTGCATATTTTTTCTTCTCTTCCTTTCCATTTCTGGCAGCAAGTCCTATATTGTTCACAGTCTTTTAGTACTGAAGGAGCAAACGTGTCTCTATAGGGGAAAATATCTTCGCATTGAATGATGGGTACAGCTGCCATTTTTTGAGGGCAAGAGGAAGGCAATCCTATACTGCTACTCATCAAAGTGCGCCGTTTTTGCCCGACTTGTTATTGTATAACGATGGTAAAAAGTTGTTGCGTGTTTGGATGTATTGTATAACAATGGGATAAGTTCAGAGCCATGGCAGCCATGGGTCTCGATGCACTCAAAAGATGGTGGATATTCAATGTTTATGTTTTGATATTTCTCCCTATAGTAATGTCCCGTAAGAGAAGTTTTCCTCTCAACAATGAGACATAGATGCTCGAAGCAAAAAAAAAAAAATGCCAAATGTATGGTGAGCAACTACGGCCTTTTTTTGCAAATTTATGTAACTGGGCTGTCTTCTCATCAACTAGGCAGTCCCTCTATCAACATCCTGTCGCACCAAAAAAAATAAAAGGAGGGGAGGGAAAAAAATGGGGGGGGGGGGGGCATTTACTTTGCAAAAGCTGCCCGCACAAAAGGAAATGCTACTGGAAAAGTCACTTCAGTCAATTTTCAGTAGAGCCTGTTGTTTGTCATGTGCAGCTTTGAACTACAGTGGGGGACCGTGAATCCGGAAAATGGGGTGGAGGGGGGGGGGACGTGCACATTTCTATCTCAAATGTGGTTTATCTCAATTTTTTTGCACTTTACTTTTAAAGCATAAAGCAAAATCTTTTTTATACACTTATTAAAAGTTTCATGCTAACTGTAAATTGAATCGCCTAATTTTAATGTATCTATAAAATCATCACAATTTGTTGAAACAAGAAGCCTCACAGGAAGCAATAGGGCCACGTGATCAGCCACTGCGGGAAAAAAAATTATATTAAGAAAAAAAATAATCGTTGATATAATTAATTCTCCATATCACCCATAAAGCGTGCACAAAAAATAATGCTAAACATTTACGGAGGAGGAGGAAAAAAAAAAAACAAATGTCGAGTGCTGAAACATCGACAGATGAAAAATGTTTAAGACTCGCTGAAGTTGCTTAGTTTCATATTTGCTGAATAAAATTTTGTTTTAATTAAAATTCCGTAATAAATTATATTCACAATGCCCAGTTTTGAGTATTTTTGATGATTTAGCGCATTTTCAGAATAGACTGTTAGTCCTGATCGCTGACTGTGTACATTCCGATAGGCCTAATTCGCCAATGAATTTTCTGCACTTGTGAAACGTTTTAACACAGATCCTAACTGAATTTTCCTGCAATTTCTAACATTCCTCTGAAGTAAATTACAGTTATAAATGAATTTAAGTGATAATTCTTAGAAACAATGGAAGGAAAATTAATTTTGACAGTGGCTAACCAAACGTGAAGAACGATCTTGAAGTTATGAAATATTGGTTAAGAAAAAAAAAGGGACAATCGAGAAAAAATCTTAATATAATTAAATTGATAAATAAGATTATATTACAATAATGACTATTGCAAAAACTTTTATTTTAAAATAAACTTTAAATAACAGTCGTCAGAAACGATTTAATTACACAAGTGTTGTGTAACTTCTCCCAAGGAAAAGGACCAGGAATCTGGTAGCTTTCTTGTCCCTAGCATTCCAGATTCACAGTCCCCCACTGTATTTTCAAGTCGAGGATGCCCTTATTTCAGCACCTCCAGGGATGCCAATTCAAGCTGGTGGGGTGACAAAAAGGACACAAATGGCAATTTGAGTCTTGCACAAAGACTCTTAGCTGCAAGCCTCTTCAATTACAGATCAACAGCTCTCAGTCAAATGCCACCATTTTTTCTTCTTTAAAGCTGTCAATGAGGTGACAGAGGATGGGTCAGATTGAGAATGGCAGTCTTCCATTGACAATGAGGACAGAGTTGCAAAGTGACTCTTCCAAACACTACCAAATATTTCGACCTCGAATCCCCAAAAGATCCTTAAGAATTTGTGGCCTAAAGGAATTGAGTCTTCACCACTTTTTGGAATTCTTCCGCTGAAACGGAGGACCTGGCAAATCCATTGGCAGCAGCTGAGAAGGGTGCTTTTGCAAAGACTATGAATATACGAGTCGAATCGCCTTCTTATATCTCAGTCGGTCAGTTTTGCCTCAGCTTTCTTTGAAATTTCCTTGTTTGGCAGTTTTGAAAAGTTCTTTTCCTAGAAATAACCAGAAGAAATTCCATGTCATTCTTGAGCCATTTATCCATGTTCACTTTCTCTTCCTTTCTTGGAATACTTGCTATGGTGTAAGAAAGAGTAAAAAGTCGGATGCATGACGCTTCGTCATCCTTATTAGTGGAGTTAGTGGTGGCTAAATGCTTTTTCCGGCATATGATAAGTGAATGTCGAAACTTTGAGGTGAAAAAAAGTCCGTAAGAAAATGTGGCATGAGACATCTTCATTTAAATGACTTGTTACAGAACTGCTGGCACTACATACTTTCCCTGCATTGTCAGCACAAAACACATTTTCCCTATAGTGGCATGATGTATGTAGTAGAGGTGACGGCAGATAAAACTGAAATGGTGGAAACTTCCGAATTAAAATTAGCCAATGGAAAAACTGGTTAAGAATTCTTATAAAAACTGGTTAAGAATTCTGCTGAGGCTGCAACAAAGGGGATGACGCAGTTGGCATGATTGTGGAGAGTCAATTATTGGTGCAGTAGTGATAGAAGCTTGAGAGAATTTTGAATTTTGAAGCAGAAAATGTAGAAAATTGAAGAACACGGCAATTTGAGCAAACCCAGAAATGGGAGTCTCCGAACACTCGTGAGAGTTCGTGTAGATAACGTGGTGAAAAGATCGAAACGCCCATTTTGGGAATTCAATCCATGCAGAGAAGAAACCACAAATGCGATCTCTCCAACAACGAGAATTATCTTCTGGCAAGTAAATTACCTTTGAAATGATATCAGAGCACGACGAAAGCCATTTTTCAACCGCATGCTTCAGACAGACCAAAATTAAAATATAGGCGAACCAATTGGATGATCTCTTTTTAGAGGGTCTAATTAAAATTTTTATAAATTTTCAAAAAGGTCTTTAAACTTCTGAATTTTTATTCCCATTTCACAAAGAGCAAAAATAAAATGTCCAATGTCAAATTTTGTGCTAAATCACCGAATAAACACAAATTTAACTATACCAACCAAAGCACCACTGCTGGCAAAAGATTAAATTTTTATTTCACATTTTGCCAGCCTTTTATAGACATTTAAAACTTAAAACAAGCAACATTTTTTCAAAGTTAAACAACAAGCACAAATTGGCATAATATACTTCCTATAATTTAAGGGTGTGTTTCGATAGACTCATGGACTTCGCGATAGTAAGGTTTTCCATCCCCGAATCATTTAGATTTCACAAGGTGGTCTCGCCCATTTTGATAGAAGCGAGAACCTCACGAGAAGGATACCCGAAAGAGTCATAGCTTTTGAGGACGTACAGCTTCATGAAAACTATCCCACTTGTTTCAAGATGGCGGCAGCCATCGATGTTTTATATGGGTAGATTGGGTATTGTGATATTCGCAGAGCTGTAACGTGATACTACTACGTGTCCCAATGTCTGTTTTCAACAATGTCAACCGAAAATTACTGTTAATTGTTGAAACTGAACAAGAAATAAACGGTAATAAACAAGAAATCTCTGAAACAGCACCTGAAGAAAACGTGAAAACCAAAAGTGAAACAGAATAAAGATAGCATGATCATTGCTATTCTCACTTTAATTCACTGGCCACAATTAAACGAGTTAGATCTCGCTAGGTCCGTCGAGTCCATCGAAACACCCTAAATTACAAAGATTTGCAAATATAATAAAAACGCAAAGAGCAAAACTTACGGCAGGATGAGTTTCACCTAGAGTCTTTTCTCTTATAGCCAGAGCATCATTTAATAAATTTGCTGCTTCTTTGTATTTATTCTGGTCCCTATAAACTAAGGCAAGAATGTTCAGCATAGTTGCTACATCTGGATGGTCATGTCCACTAGTTTTCTCTAGATCTTCTAATGCTTGTTTACAAAGAGGTACAGCTACTTCATAACGACCTTGAGATGCATACTGTATAACAAGATTATGCAAAGTCCGCAACCTAGCTGGAATCTCGTATCCTGCATTGGCTGCTGCTGCCATTTGTCCAGGTGGTGTAGGTGACAAAGCTGTGGAAGAAAAGGTACAATTTTAAGTATGCATGACTCAAGCAGAATTTTATGTTCAAAAAATACTTTATAGCATTCTATTAATTCCAATAGTATCATTTTCTTTAATTTTAGTATAATTTAATTATACACTTTATTAGAAATTTAATGACAAAAAGATAAAAAAATTTTAATTATAAAAAAAATTAATCATCAACTACCTCCTTGCTGAATATCTTCATCGTCATCAGGAAATCCTAAATCTAACGGTTGTTCAATTTTAGGTTTTTCTGGAGGTGGTTCTTCCGACTGGAAATTGCCCAAATAAAATTATTAAGAATAATTTCATAAAAGGAATAAAGAGTAATATGTAAACTTAGCAAAAATACAGAAATATATTTAATCATAATGCACATGCTGAAACAGAAACAAGAACAATGGGGAAAATTTCAAGGCAATTTAATTTTTAAGAGAATCTGTAATACAGTATTCTTATTTTATTTATTTTACACTTCAGTCATCCTAAACAGAACGTTCAAAAATGATGGAATAGAATCAGTAGTGTGTGCTGGCAAATGTTTAACAACCGGCTCCGGTTTGATTGGAACCGGAAGTTGTTGCTGAAATATTTCATGCCGGAACCGGAAGTTGTTACCGGATATCAGAATTGAGACTTCAAATCTGCAATAATTTGAGATTTTTTACAGATTTGTAAGATTTGTGGGACGGTGTACGAGATTATTCTGTATGACAACCCCTTGATTGTCTCTCACTTTCAGTGTTACATTATGTGATGGAATTTTTTGACTAAAATCTCTGGGGTTTTTTCTCCTAACAATATACAGGGTGTATTTGAACGTCTGTACAAACTTGGAGGGGAGGTAGTATAGGTGATTCTAAGCAAAAACGTTCATATGAACATATCTCAGCGTTCAAATTCAGACCTATGAACAGAAATAAAAATGCCGCCACCAAGATCAACAAGTTAATAATTCAAGTCCTGTAACATCTAGAATGATAAATTTTGGTAAAGCAACAGGGTAAATAAAACTGTGTGTACCGTTAAAAATTGATCAAATTCCAACTAGTAGTTTCAGAGTTACGTGTTCAACATCGTAACAGTGCTCACATGCTAGTACTAACCAGAACGTGTTACGATTTTGACTGCATAACTCTGAAAGTATTCATTGGAATTCTATCAAATTTTAACAGTCCACATAGTTTTATATACCCTGTTGTTTTACCAAAGTTCATCATTGTAGATGTTACAGAACTTGAGTTATTAACTTGTTGATCTTGGTGGCAGCATTTTTATTTCTGTTCATATCTCAGCGTTCAAATTCGGACCCCCGTTCATAAGAACATTTTTGCTCAGAATCACCTATACTACCTCCCATACAAGTTTTTACAGACTGTTCAGATACACCCTGTATACATAAAAAATAATATTATTTCTAATTTTTCATGTCTTTGTTAAAATTCAACAACAGGCTCAGAAAATATTACGAAGTTCAACAACGGTTCACAAAATCTTAAGTTCAACAACCGGCTTGCGCGAGCAGGCTCCAGCACACCACTGAATAGAATTGAACTGATATGATTTTCAATGTTCTTAGGGATGGCTGATGTGCACTCCCGTGGAACAAAAACGATTAAGACGACAAAAATCTAGAATTACAAATAAAATAGTTCATAAGAATTGTATTAAATTGGTGATGAAAAATAAAAAATACATTTGGCAGGCTGCAAACAGTAACCACACTGAAGTTCAAATGCACAGAGGTTGGACAAAATATGAACACCTATTTTTACTATACTCCGATTCTAATTTGGCAACAATGTCTAACAATTGAAATAGGAAGTTTAACTGGACACGCCCACTCCAACTTTCGTTGGATAGAGTATAAATGTTTAACTGTGCATGCGCAAGCGTTACCAAAATGTCTTTTGCATAGTTAGGATTACTGGAATATAAAATATATGGAGCTACTCTTATAAAAAGCCCAAGCAAATATCGTGAAAATTTAGAAAGATATTGACAGAATGAGTTGAATTTCAGTTGCTCTCAAAAATAAACAAAACGATAAAGGGCTTTCTCCAAATTTTTAGGATCATAAGAGCGAAAACGCCCGCAAATTGAATTCATATCAGCGTACGGAGAAGTTGATACTGCTGTCTGGTCCAAAAATAAAATTTGGTGAAAACCCCAAGGCAGAAAATACTCTGACATCACTTCCTGCTCTCTTCTTTCTGCCCGACAGAAAATTCTCTTATCTTTGTAGGCTATGACTCAATCCAACTCGGAAAAAAACAGGAGTTATCTGAATACACGTGCTATTCTCATACAAATGAACAGACATAAGTAAAAGAAGCCTTATAGTCATATGCTACAGCTATAAAGCATTTCAAGCATTATTATTTACTAAGTGATCCCAAACATTTTTTATTTCTATTTGTTGCTGGTCCCCTACTTGCCTTCAGGACAAAACCTTCGCTGAAATGTGCATTGTGTAAGATGCTCTTTACAACCTGAAGTTTCAGGATAATTCGTCGAGTATTTTTCTAGATATTCGACAAAATGTCTAAAATTAAAGGTGTTCATATTATTTTGTCTAACCCCTTTATGTCATTCCAGGGCTTCAAAGAGAAAAAAAAAAAAATCTGGCAAAAACAGTTAAGATTTAGATGAATCTAGAGTCAAAATCTAGTTTTATGAGTCAAATGGGAAGTAAACCACTAAGAAATAAAAAATGACATGGGTGGGTGGTTTTTGGAGATACAAGAAAAGATTTAATCCACCAGTTGAGTTTACTTATAAGCTTGGAATATCACATTTACATGAATAATTCATGTTAATTATTATTACTCATAATTGAATATTTCCATTATTGTCTTTTTATCCATCTTTAACAATTATTCATTATTGTCGATAAATTGATACTATTTTTGTAGCAGATTGTAGCAGTCGCAGCTTCATTTGGAATTTTTTTTCGAAAAAAATTTCAACCAATTCTGTGAAGTGCATGAAATGCTTAAAAATATTTAATTCAGTGGAATTTGCAAAGCCATTTACAAAAATGCAGCCGCAATGCACACAGCTACTGAACAGCAAGAAAAACCTTCAGTGAAAGTGCCCAAAATAAATTATACATGAAAAATTTATTATTAATGGCCACTGTCATTTTTGTGGGGGTCTTTTTAAGCCTAATCAAATGCTAGAGTCCTAAGCTGCAAAAGGGAGTTAATTGCTGGCTGTTATCAGTTAATGTCAAAACAATGTATGGCTATCAAAAAAAAGTATTATCGAAAACAAATATTCTTTGCCGATTATCAATATATTGACTGCTTAGAACCACGATTTTTATTACTCGACTTTGTTAATAATTACCAACTCCTGTACCAAACATACAAGCATTGGAATTAATTTTATCACCAACAAAGCAACAAGTCCATTTGGTGATTCAAACCTTAATTTCACTCCACTGAAAAGTTTTCTGAAATGGAGTTAGAACTACATGGTTCTAAGCAGTCGATTTCACATTGAGCACAAACTATTGTCAGTATGGTTATTTTGATTTTGTCAACAGCCAAGTACATCTCTAATAGGAGGACTATTTTAAGGGAAATAAACAAAAAATATGTTACATGCAAAAATCAAAGATTATCAGTCTTTACTAACGTTATTAAGGATAAATATAAGGATAATTTGTAGATTCAGTGTATCTCATCAGAATTATAAAAGGCTATCTGTATCTTAGCATTTTCTCAAGCAACAACGTAATTTCTGAGTTAGTGTATTCAATTCAAATATACAAATGAATTATTAACTTATTCTTATAAAAGCATTAAATTTCAAGAATTGTCAATGTTTACCTCAAAGGCCTTACTTGATTACAGAATTAATGAGTGCTATCAACAAACTTAGCTTAATTTGCATAAGATTAATACTTCTATAAAGCATATGTATTGCATTGCAAATTTAAATATTCCAAATTGTATCAATTTTTATTTTCTAATGCTTAAAAATTTTGCTAGCCATAAGGAAAGATGAATTCTGTCTGTTAATACAAATGTTTACTTACTACTGTGTCTGAATCATATTTCTTGATAGAGCTCATAAATTCTAAATGTTTCTTGTCTTCTTCTAACTGAGCTACCTGCTGCTCAGAAGCTTGCAGTTTTTGCTGAGAGTCTGCTAATTCATCTCGAAGCCAAGCATTTTCTTGACATAATCTTTTTACTTGCGTTCGATATTTCTGCTTTTGGGCTTCGACCATTTGCAAATGACTTGCAAGAGCCATCATAACCTTTGGGAAGAGAGGAAAAAAAAAAAAAAAAGTGTTGAGTGAAATATCTGAACCCTTTTCAGAAAATTCATATAAATAAATTCTTAAGTTAAATTTTAACATAAGGAAAAAGGAATTATAATAAATCGATTCTATAGATTAATTGTTTTATTAAAAAAGTTTTTTAAACATTATTGAATAGTACGAGGCAGCATCCGAAAGTTCCCCGACTGGGTGTTCCCCATGTATAATGTTATCATACATCGGTTTAGGCTTAAAGTGTCCTTCAAAGTAGTCCCCAATGGGACTGAATGCAACACCTCTACTCAAAGCCTGAGCACGAAAACGTCATGCATTTTTACATCACCTATGACAGGGTATTGTTAATCATATTTCTACCAATAATAAGCCCAAAATTGTCCCTACCATAGATGTAACAATGTATGATTTTTCCGTGAGCAGGCTTTCTCTCTAGACGGTATTGCTGAATGCATCTGTCCCAGCGAGTTTGCCAGTCTTGAAACACTTTTCCACCAAGCTTTTGAAGACCTTCTGCACTTCTTGTTGAATGATGTCCACTGTGTCAAAGCGACCCCCTTGGAGCTTCAACTTCATTTTTGGAAACAGGGCAAAGTCCCAGAAGCTCCGTGCACACATCAACACACCACTGCTTCTGGCCGGCAGTCTAATGTCAGGGAAAGAACTTGCGGTGACACTGTGCATTTGCAGTTCTTTGATGAGAACTGCTTGGCACTGGTAACCAATTCCTAACATTTCACAGTTCATGAATGGTTTGGCGACGATCCTCTCGAGTCAGTTCTGCAATTTTCGCAACTTTCTCCGGCGTTGTGCTAGTTTGTGGCAGTCCCAAAACATTCACAGCCTTCCACTGATGTTTGATGGCCCTTGAACCGAGAATACCATTCAAAACGCTGATAGCGTCCTATAGCAGCATCACCATACGCCCGACGAAGCATTTCCAGAGTTTCTGAAGCAGATTTACCAAATTTTACACAAATACAGTGCTCATATGGCTAAACTCCAGAAGACTTGATACGCTATCACTCTAGCACACACTGCCGGTGAATGAACTCTATCATCCTGCCACTTGACATCCACTCGTATAGTATGAGTGTAGCAATATCTAATGGCAAAGGCGCAAAACTCTTATTTCCCAAATAATGAAACCAGTTCGAGAACTTTCAGATACCAACTCTAAGAGAACAGCAAACATACGAAAGTGCAAAGCTTTATATCTAAGGGTTGCATAATGAGCAGGATTGCCGTGCAAAACAAGAAATAAAAGGTCCAAGAATAGAAAAATGGTAGATATTTATTTCATGGAGCCAATGCATTTCGAGATAACTTCATCATTGGGGCAAATGGAGATCTACAAGGTAAGTGAGCTGAAGCTCCAGAATTTATAGTTTATGTACACTAATCGGAAAAAAACTGGACAAGCCAGGCAGTGATTTGCAGACGACATAGCTGTATTACAGCAGGTGAAATACAGGAATAAAACTTTAATAATAAAACAAGAGGAAAAATTAGTCTTGGTTTGGATGAGTTAACGTCTCTTCGGTGATGCTGGCTTATAATTTTGTTTAGTGTTTAGGATAGGGTTCTTCTAAAGTTGGTTTGGCCATTCAAAATCTTATTCGGGAAGTCTTTCATGAATCTTCTGACCCATCAGGCCCTGATAATCAGAAAAGGGTGCCAAAATTGAACAAATTTTGGGAAGGTTACATGTGCATCCTTTCCGAAATGCTTTGTTATTCCCATAACTGGGAAAATGCAAGGAGCAAAGTCTCATCAGTAAAGGTACCATAAGTAATGCTATTCAGAGGAAAAAACTTCCATCTCAAGACAGGGGAACCAGAAATGCATCCCAGCCTACCTGTAATGTAGCCAACACATCCCACCTACATTCTACCATATAACCAAGAAGCTGAAAGTGTCTCAATGAAGTGTCGGATACATCATTTGGTAAAACCAGTAAATGGAATATTGGCATAAGGTTTGTGGTTATCGTATGACAGAAAGGCATATTCGCAAAACGCTTCACCCATGCCATTTGGTAATGGGTGATCAATCTAGATGAAGTATACTTCGATGACGCTAGTTAGGCACAAAAAATTCACTACTGTCACAAAGATGGCAAAGGACGGACCACTTTTGTCAATCAATTGAGAAGAAGCTTTCCAAAGAGTTTATGGTTGCAGCTGCATATTGTGCTTTTGGTAGTCCCGGGATGCACAAGATGCCTACTAACGTTAAAGTTAACTGTCTAGTAACAGAAGGTAAAAAACCCAATTTACCATCAAGAAATTCCCTATGTCAATGCCACTAATCCCAATAAAATTATAACAATCCACAGCCCCACAGCATCAGAAATTGCACAGTGCAATAAAGAAGCTTCAATTCAAAGCCTGCTCAATTCTCTTACAGTCTAGATTTAGCACCTTGAAACTTTTCTTTTCCCCAACTTAAGGCACATCAAAAAGAGCATAACAGCTTCAAGAAGGAGTTAAGAACAGTTGCCCACTATAAAACCAATATTCAGAATTTTTTTCTTCTGCTGACATGCAGAATAAATATGTGGCTGTTCTCAAAATTACTATTATAGAGAAACGTGAAAACATTCCAAGATAATATTACTGTAACACTGGTCTCCCTCCCTTCAGTCCTTATTTAATTTACAGACATGGAAAAATTTTCAGCCATCCACCCATGATAAAAAGCTGAAAGCTTTCATCTGTCAGCTATAGCTTATATAGGGTGTCTCAAATATGTAAAGTCAAAATTCTACAAATGCTAGAGGAGTGTAAACTAAGTATTTTGAGATAAGAAACCCATGTTCGGAAATACATTATTTCAGGCACCATGAAGCCTTGTACGAGTAAAATGCGAGGAGCATTTTTGTAAGCTGCTTTTATTTTCAGAGCAAATAAATATTTTTATCCATAAATTTAAGACTTCATAGAAACGACTTACAGCTTATTACGACAGTGCATGAAATGTTGTCGCTCTTTCAAATATCCCTAGTATCCGTTGAATACAGAAAGGCAGCTTGGACCCTGGCATCAGATTCTACTGGGGTTTCATACACATTTGTATTTTGTAAACAAATTGTCAGTTATCAAAGGCAGCTGTTTTTGCAAGCACAAGTCTTACTTTTGTTGATACTAGAACACCGTTTGAAGTGTCGGCTATTACACATCAAAAATGCCTAAAGAAGGGAACTTGGTGTACAGGAACGTTTAATAATCCAATTTTTGCATGAACATAGAAAATCTCAGGTTCAAATTGCTAAAACTGTAATATGTTCTCGTTGGGCTTTGCAAAGTGTGATACCACGAGTCAAGGATATTAGATCAAACACGAATAGATAAAGAAAGAATGGGTAGAAAACACGAATAACTTTAAAATGTGAGAACCGAAAATTTGATTCTAAATTCGCTTAAAAATCGCAAAAAAGCCTCTTCTGAACTTGAGGGTTTGTCTGAAGACATTGGCCATACAATGAGTGCTAGGACAGTGAGAAGAAGGCTCAGAGAGGAGGCCTGAAAGGCTGCAAAGCCAGAAAGAAGCCATGGCTCTGAGAAAAACGAGAAAGCTCGGCTCTAGGTGCTACTGCGTACGCAAGAGTATTATTGGCGCTAAAAAACAGACTGTTGGAAGAGCACTGGTCAAATGTCATATGGTCAGACGAGTCTAACTTAAAATTAAGCTTATTAAGGGCTTTCATTATTAAAGTTTAAATAATTTTTAACCAGTATGTCTGTTACATAATGCATATGTACAATACTGTCTATTTTTCGACAATTTTTCAGGTATTTGGCACACCTAGTATGACTTAAATGGGACAACAAGAGGATGATGGAATACCATCCTGAGTGTCTCATCCCTACAATTAAATATGAAGACAGCATGCGATTTGGGAGTGTATGGCAACCAATGAAGAGGAGAAACGATTGTTAACGAAGGATGCATGAATAGCAAAAAGTACATTGCTTTGCTTGAAATCGTTAAACACCCATCTTTTACAAAAATGTTTGTCGACAAACATGGACAGCATAAAATTCCAGCAAGATAATGCACAGCATCACAAATCATCAACACAATGCACTGGATTAAAATAAATCATTTTGGGAATTAAAATAAATTCCCAATCACCAGATCTAAATCCTGTCGAGCATCTTTGGAGCATACTAAAGCGCAAGATAAGGAACCATAATATAACATCAAAAGATAATCTAAAAACAATTTTATAGGAAGAGGCTCGGCTGATAAATTCTGCACACTAGCACTCTATACATAAACAAAAGGTACTATAGAGTGGGGCGTGGTGGCACATGATGGCTAGAATCCTCCTCTACAAACCAGCAAAAATACGTTTAAGTCCGTTTACCAGTTCGTGTTTGAGTAGTAGTTAAAATGGAGTCATGTACAGCCAGTATGTCAACACGGTTCGAGTAGCACGCAGTGATCGAATTTTTAACAACCGAAAATGTGAATCTTACAAAAATATTTCTTCGTTTAAAAGCAGTTTACTGTAGTGAAACTTGACAGGAGTACTGTGAACAGGTGGGTGTTGAAATTCCACAAATGTGAGCCTGGTAAAGTGACAATTGAGAACGCAGCTCACAGTGGACAACCAGTTTGCATGACTGACCTCACATCGACCGCCACCATAGAGGCTATTCACAAGCCTCTTCCGCATCTGCCACACACTCCGGATTGGCTCCGTGCAGCTTCCACTTCTTCCCTCATCTCAAAAGGACTAATGGTGATCATTACACCACAGACGATGAGGTGAAGGAAGCTGTGGCCACTTGGACCGAGAAAGACTACCAGAATTCTTCAGTGACAGAACGCAAAAATTTCTCATAAATCGGGAAAAGTGTATCAGTGTAAATGGGGATTATATTGAAAAATAAATGTGTATTGTGTAGCTAAAAAATTGTACTTTAATTCAGTTTATATCTCTTTTCGTTCCCATGCTATGCATATATGTACAAAATTTATCAGCAGAGCTCCGTAAATTGTAGAGTATTTTTATGGGATGCCTCATACTTTTGGCAAAGGCTGTATATTATTGCCAAAAAATTCTTAAAAAAAATTAAATAAACAAAACATTTTGAAGTTATTTTGTGGTTTGAAGAGAATACATATACAAAATGAACTTAATTCCATTTGATCATTTAAAAATACTGTAATGTTTTTTGATTTTATTTATTACACATTTTAGTTAACAGGCTATCAAAGTAAAGAAACAGTTAGGAAATGGTGAAGAGAAATAAAAAAATTACTGAATATATTCAGCTTGTTTGTAGCAGTTAAAAAATTAAACTTGTATGCCATTATAACAGTAACAACAACAATTTTTAAAGTTTCATCAACCGCTTGCAAATGACTAAAACAATTAACATAGAATTTGCGCTAATAATGACAAATTTACCTCTGCTTCACTGAGTCCCAATTCAATCATTTCTAATGATTTTTTAATTATACATGTCTTTTCTTCCATTAAATTGGAGTCTATTTTCTCTTGTTTTGCAGCCTTGAGTGATGATAACAAGCCATTGAGAATTGAATTGTGCTCATTTTTCAAAGCTTCCAAACCCTGCACAACAGTTTTTGTGTTGGATATTATTTCTTCTTGATTTAATGCCGTCATTTTGCCAATAGATTCAATCTTCTTTCTAAAATGTAAAACAAAAAAATATTGAAAATAATTGCATCACAAAATTACCAAGCAGTAATTTCAACTTTACATTAAAAATTCAAAATGACAAGTTTACATTTAGAAATAAATTTAATTTTAAAAAAAAATTAGCTTTTTCCAAATGTTATCTCGTGTCATTTCAAATAAAAATTAATCCTTTTCCTACATAATTAAATTTCATGGTCATTCCTGACAAGATGAAATTATCCACTTTTCACAGCACATCAAGAACCTTCTTTAAAGCACATGTGGGGGTGAAAGACTTCTGCAGGTAAAGAAATTTAGGGTGGATATACCCACTTTATACAGCAAAAGGGGGTTAGCAATTTTAACAGTAAAAGCTAGAAAAGCGTTCATGATTCACAGATAAAATGGCATGCTTTCATTTAGTATATTTCTACCCAACATCTTGACTTTTGCATTATATTAAGGTTTTAAAAGTTTAGAGTCGAAAGAGAAGGCAACAAATATTCCAAAGTATCTCAAAGATTAGATGTTTTAGAAGCATCTGCAAACATGCACTAATGAAATGAGCATTTCCAGGAATTTAGTCTTCATTTATAAGCCAAAACGTTATCACAAAGTTCCAGCAAAGCCAAGTGAGCAAGTTCGCCCCTTCAACAACCGTGGCATCGCACATGCAGTTTCCTTTCTTCTAATAGTGAGCACATTCTAACAATTGCCTTCATACACACATTTTCCCCCCTATAATCACAGCTATGCACTTGAATGTGCTCTTTTACCAAATTTGTCTGTGGACAGAAAAAGATTTGCACATTTTAATAAAATGTTATTTAAAAAAATTAAACAAAGATAGATGATAAGGATGTAGAATTTATCTTTCAAAAGAATTCTCACAGGGAAAAAACTTAAATCATATCACCATCATTTACAACCATCATCTATCCCAAGGATCGACAAACTCTTTGTAGTAGACAGGCTACTTAATAAGCAACATACAAGCTTTCACAAGGCTCGTGAGCAGTCAAAAATAAGGCAGTGGGGCAGATTTGCCCCATGAGTCATAGTTTGAGACTAATCTATCTAATGCAAGACGAGGCCTCCTCCAATTTCTTTTATACACAATGCATGGATAATTTTGGAGGGAAATTGGCCAATAAGCCTTCATTTTGGCCAAACATGGATTGGAGGCTGATAGTAGTGGTTAGAAAGAAACCGAAACATCCATGTCACTGCAGGACTCAAACTGCGACTTCATGAAGATGAGAATCAGAGGACCTGCACCCTAACAATCTAATCTACTGGCTTTTAAATCTTATAAAAAGTTGAAAAATCTTTAAAGAATTAAGAAACTTTAATTTAGTAATGCATCTTAATCCAAAATAGGTGTACGAGGTCTGTTCAAACAACCAAACTTTTTTAATTATGCGTCAAAGGATCGTCGTAGCGACGAGCGGTTGGCAATACTGCAATTGTCATATCCTTCTGTCTAATGGACTATTTACAAGTTTTTACATGTTTAGTTTCCTAGTTATTGCCATTTGAATGCAACGTGTTTCAGTGGTCGTGACGATTTTTGCAATGTCCGATTTACGAGAACAACGATGCAACGTGAAAAATCGAAAAAAGTCGCAGGGAGCTAGGTCTGGGGGAAGACAGTCATCTGATTTTGGCACAACACTGGTGAAATAACAAGGCTGGATGGGCAGGCGCAACCATGAAGTGCAACTCAGTCGTCTTGCCACAACAGTGGTTTCTTTTTGCGATTTTTTTTTTTGCACAACCTTTTCCAAACGTCTTCTTAGGACAGACGGTTTACTTGGTCTTGAGGCAAAAATTCAAAATGCACAACTCCGTTGAAATTGAAAAAAAAAACTGAGCATCACCTTGGCAGAGGACCGAACCTGCCTTTTTTTTTTTTGCCAACCCACTGTGACCACTGAACTTCAGTCTCAAAGTTGTATCCGTAAACCTAACTCCCGTTTCCGTGAATGTTTTCTCCAGTTTCACGCAAAATTTCACATTGCATTGTTGTTCTGGTAAATTGGACATTGCATGACATGTAAAAACTTGTAAATTGACCATTAGACAGAAGGATATGACAATTGCAGTATTGCCAACCACTCGTTGCTACGACGATCCTTTGCCGCATAATTAAAAAAATTCGGTTATTTTTTGAACAGACCTCGTATTTATCAAATATAGAAAGTTTGATGTTTAAATTAAAATTAAATATAAACTTAAAATCTTAATATAAAACATTTTAATGAATAAAAATTTGAGAAAAATAACATTAACCATTTATTTAGTTTCAAAAAATGCACATGAAGTTTTTAAGCTTGCCAAAAGTTTCTAATTTTTGGTGGAAATCATTTTTAAATGTAAAAAAAAATTAATAAACATCCCAATGATTGTTTCCTATTTGAATTATAAGGCCATATGAAAGATTGCAACCTTTCTTATAATAAATAAACTAAGCCAGAAAAATATTAACACTGAATGGAAACTTTCCTATCACAACTCTGGCAAATCCCATGACAATGTAGGAAAGTCCAACACAGACTGGTCAACCAGAACAAAAAAACTCTAGCTGAAAAGCACCATTTCTTATCAAACCAAGTGAAAATTGCATTTTAAACAGCAACATCAATAATTTTACTTAACAAAAGCTTATAATTTAAACCATATTGTTATGGTTTTATTATCTAATCAAATCTTGAATAGTGTCAAAAAATGCCAAATCAAATGAGCTTTCAAAAGCAAATATCTAGCAAACAAATGTTTTAGAGGTTTGCTCTTTATTGTAATTGTACAAGTTAATGAGAAGTCATCATTCCATGCGACTTTGTTCTAATGGTTTTTAAGTTTTTGACACTTATCACTCTATACTTAGAAACTTTGGAATGGGCTTTTTAAGCAATATACAGTATAAATAGAAAATTATGAAAGTTCTCCTCCCCATGCCTCCCTCCCAGAACTGTACAATATCCTAAACAAAAATGAATTCCACCATATTTCTTGAGGAATGACATACGAGAAGCCTAATGCATATCAAAACTAGGACACCTGCCTACTTGAAACACTTCCGGGTATTCACCACCAAGATTAACACTCGAATCAGCTTTTGAGTATTGTTTTCATATTCACCATGATAAAATTATCGGATTAAATAGTGCAGTTGGTTGAAATTAGTTAAAACAGACGACTTTATCGACATTTACGACGATTTAGTATTTCTTCAAGAAACAGTTCAATATTAAGGTGTAAATGGTAATGTGCTCTTGCAATAATGGCAAGCTCCCTCCATTGTTGTAAGGCTATAGTAGTTACATAGGCAGGGAATTGAAATTCAAAAGCAAAAAGAATATCTGCCTTTCATCTTGAACATTAAAGCATGCACAAGGATGTCATGTCAAAACCTATCAGATTGAATCTTACAAAGAATAGTGAATTAATCTTGAGAATCGCTCAATCTGTGGTTGGTGAATGCAAAATGGTATCCTGAATGAAGTAATCCTGAATCATGGATTATGTGATTCTAGTTTTAATCTGTGGATGGTGAATACAGCCATACATATAACAAGAAATTGAACTGACATTAACACCACATAAGCAGAACAGTCCTATGACAACCAAACAAGGAAAGGGAGGGGAGGGGGGAGCAAAAACCACAATTTATTGAAAAATTTATTTCCTTATAGTTAAATGTAAACTTAAAAACCTATTTCCTTAGTTTAATCTATTGTCAGTTACTATGTAAGCAATCATTCTGAATATTTCAATTGTGTAGATTACTTTTAAAAACAAGATTTCATGAATAATCTTAATTTTGTTAAATATATGTATGATAAAAAAATACAAAGTTCCTGTAACTTGTGGAAATATCTTTCATCTGAATAAGCATGAACAATTTTATCATGAAGAGATTGATATACATCTAATTGGATTAAGGATGAAAATGAGTAAAATTATAATTCCTTCTTTGAAAGGAAGTGATCCTTTCAAAACATACTCACTTGCAACTAGCATTTAATATCAAAAAATATTTATGAAAACATGACAGCACATAATTAACGCTTTAAAATTTCACTATAAGAATATTAATACGATAATGATTTAAAAAATTCTTTAAAATTTACATTAAAAATAAAAAATATTTGAATTCCACCAAATTTTTCCATTCCCTTTTCCCAGAATTAGATTAAAAAAAAATAATGTATAGCTCTTTCCCCTTCTCTTTGTGAATTCTATAGTAAGAACTACAGATCAATAATGCTTGCCTATGTTGTGTGTTGTTAATCAATATTCAGAGCAGGAACAAATCAACAGCAAAGCCATTAAACTTACACAAAGAAGAAATGCAATGCTGTTGTATCCTCCAGTATTTGAAAAATTTCAAAAAAGCTGAAAGCTTAGCAATATATACCTTCATTCTTAATGTCTTATAAACATTAAGTTCATGTTTATCGTTAAGAAATTAAAAATTCACTATTAACACAAGCAGATCGAGAAAAAAAAAACTAGGCAACATAAGAATTAAATGAATCAATCATCGAAGTGAAATAAAGCTTGAATATTTATGCTATCAGAACTCCTCCCTTTCTCTTGATTACGAACATTAATTTATAAATTGTTTTAACGTCACATGTGAATATGGTTAAATAAATAAATGGTCTGAAAATATTGAATTCCTTTCTTTAATAAATAATTCTGCAGTAACTTCATTTCAAGAGCAAACAAAAGTGCATGCAAAAATAGTGTTCCTAAAATTAATATTGGGAATAATAGCATAAAAAGACAAAAGCAATTTATATTATTCCACAGGGTATTTAACAAAAATAAGTATTTGAAAAACATGCAAAATCGTACAAGATTCAATTAAAATGAAGTGCAATAACTCATACTACTGTGCACATGAACAATAATACTAAGAGTGTATAAAGTCTGGAACTACGGGAGAAATGAATTAACACTATCTCACTCATGGGTTGCAACAGTGGCACATCTCAAAAATATTTTAACTCTTACATAAAGCCTATTCTACCATACCACAATGCTGCCACCATTTTTCATGATCTACATAATAAATGAGAGGCATTTAATAAAAAATGAGGTCAATCCCTCATCAATTCACAAATCCCATTTGTTCAGAAAGGGGAATTTTGAGGTGTCATTGTTGCAGCCCTTTGTGTGAATGTTGAACAAGACATCAAACATTAAATAGGCCATTATTATTGTCATAAACAACTGGAGACATTTAACCATGATCTTGAATTGTGTGCAAAATTTCCAGATTCCAGGATGAAAAAGCTGTGGTAGCATGCTCTCTAAGGTGATGAATTCAGATTTCTACAGAATATATACAAGTTTTTCTTTATAATCATTAAATTTCAAATCAGCAAAATTCCTTAATTCTAATATGCCAATTTCCCTTAGAAAAACTTTGGTTGATTATAATTATCAGTGTCAGATTTTGATTATTCACAGAAGACCAGAAATTTCAAAGATTCAGAAACTTCCAGCATCTGTTAAGATATTTTTCTGCATTCATCCTCCCACTAATAACTGCCAAATTAGTTTTACCTTGTTACCCAAACACATCCCAAACCTTAACATTCACCATCCCCACCAACACATACAAAATATTTCTGGACTCTTCCTTAAATCATACTTTAGAGCAATAGTTTTCTTTTAGATAATGAACTGCTTATGAATTTTGCTGGGAAGCAGGGGGAAGCTGGAAATTGCACAAGTATATGAGGGACAATCAAAGTTCCCAGAATGACAGTGCTTGCATAACCTCTCTTCATATACCTTTGCCTTGAGAATTTCCATAAAGGCAAGGTTCAGAGCATTCAAGTTAAATGACACTATTTTTAATTTTTTTTTTGTGGCATATTGAATTTTATTTGAGGTAGTAATATTCATTAGTATTGTGTTACTGTGCTTTCCCTCAGGGTCCAGGTTTTAAACATAACCTATATAATATATTGACAATGGTGCACTCATACTGTGAGGGTCTACTATACTGTATATGTATATCATAATGAATACTCGTGAAGTGGCTCTCAAAACATGTCGGCCCGAATTACAAATAACAGAAGCAAATGTCAAATTAATGTACCATATATAAACAGTGATCATCAAACAGAAGTCTGGAAAAATTGACATGCAAATTTACTATCCACTCAGATCTCCAAGATATATAGAGCTCCTTAAACATCTACATTTCAATGAGGTATTCCTTAGAATGTCCATTTTATGGAACTCTTAATCCAACACAAAAAAATAATTAGCGATAGAAAAACATTTTATTAGACTAGGGGTTTTACTATTAGGTAAAATGAGAGCGCCAGAAATCCACATCCCACAAAGCTCTTTCACAAATTTTAAGTACCCCCAGTTTCTTGTTCCTCTTCCATTTGCACAGTCTACCTCCAATGGTAAAAGCCAAAATGCATTAGCAATATAAGCACAGTTATTGTTTAAACTAGGGGCCAATTATTATTTTACAGTATCACTATTCCTGAAATTGTATAGAAATTTTAAGGTTTTATGGACTTCAGTTGGTAAGCAAATCCACTATTCAGATTGGTCAACTTCTGCATGGTTTATTCAACAAATAAAACATTAAAATTGAGAAATAGAGCAAACGCATTTACAGAATATTGAAAAATGAAATGAAAACCACATAAATCCTGGTTGAAAATCTGCAAAACTTTTGCAATGATTACCATTTTTAAGTTATTTTCAAGGAAGGGACTACTCCAGAAGATGGAAACTAGCAATTTGGATTCAAAAAATGTATTTTTTTTTAAGTAGGAAATTCTCCCATATAAAGTAAAAAAACAAAGTACATGTAAATAAAACAACTTAAAGTATAATTTAGTTGATAATAGAGTTCACCAAATAAAACTCCAAATAATAGTCGATATACAATATGTTGGCCAAATATTATCAGAAATGATCTTCAAATTAATTAAATTTCAATTCACTTCAAAACTTTTAATTTCTTCTAATAATATATCTGCACTGCGAGCTAATCACGGTTAACAGATCAGTTACTAAACTGATTAGCTAATCAAGCACTATCCAGTTAGCACTGCACCCAAGCAAAGTGACGGTTACCAAAATTTCGATTGGCTAAATAGAACTGAAAATGAATTTTGTTAACCAAAGCAGAAGTCATTTCTTGATCATGATCAAAAGGTAATTGTGGTTACTTGATCATGATAAAGATGTAGTGTGAACATAGTATAACTGGACAACATCTCTTACATCAATTTATTATTTATTTATCACAGGAGAACCTCTTTACTATTACAAAAATACAACAAAATATGCAATAACAAATTACAAAAATTAATAATCTGCAATAAAAACATTACCATTCTTTAGAGTACAATTTGGTGAACTATTATCAACTATATTTTACTTTAAATTATTTCATTTACTTTCCAATATTATATTTTATATAAAGGACATCCTTATTAATATTAAAAATATACAAATATTTAACTTTAAAAAAGAACCATTAATGAGAAATCAGTGCATGTTAAATCTGATTGTTAATATTTGTTTTAAACTAACAAAAATTATACATCCAGCCACATTTTTCTTTATGCACAAGCAATACATACATTTTGAAAAGCAACAGTGGGGTAAGAAGTAATACATAACCATTTTCTAAATACAAATAGAATAGCGCACAAAACACTTCATTTAAGCTAAACAATCACACAACAGATAGAAAACGTTTGTACATAAACTGAAAGCTTTAGTAAAATATATCAAAAGACTAATTTTAAAATTAAACTGCAGTTTTTTTTTTCTAAAAAATTCTCTTTTATATTCAATACAAGTATAGAAAAGTGAAGCACACAAAATTTTGAACACAGCATAAGAATAGAGAAGAAATAGCTTAAATATAAATTTAAAAGCATTAAAATATCCTGAACTAAATGCAATGGCTATAGAATAAATGGAAGACATGTTGAATAAAATTTAGCTTCTTATACATGTATACCTCAAAAATTTCCAATAAAATATTTAAATTAATTTTCAATGACAAGTCATGATGTTTAACAATGAATTAATTTTTTCCTACATGAATAAGAAATATTCTTTTTTTTTCCCTTAAGGATTAAATATTTTCAAACTACAACAAGCATTATCCCAACTCTATTTTAATACACGAAATATACAACAGCTATATATAATATTAAGGAAATGTGATTTAATAATAGCTACAACTGCCCATGTTTAAAAATATTAAACTGCTTAAAAAATTTGATTTTTGAAAGCAGAAAAAGAAACATGGTCATAGCTTTAAATTTAAGCTTCTTAATGTTAATCAGTATGAAATTAACAATGCTCTTTTAAATTTACACAATATAAGATAGGAAATGCTCAAGTAGTAATTCTTAATTCATAAAATTCTAAGGATATTTTTCATATCAAAAAAAAAATGCTTATCACGAATGTACTACTGCAGAACAAATGTACTTACAATCGATAGGCCTTAATGGCCTCAGACATTTTGCAGAAAGTTTAGGGGCCCTGGGAGAGAGATTTCTGTTCTTCACTTAACTGCAATACACGACTGAAGAAATGATACACATTTTTAAAGCTGTCCAAATGATTTCTGAATGGAGAGTATGGAAAACATTGTACAGCCCACAGATAACTGCATTGCAGAGCTCACATAGCTTCAGTAAGCTCTTCCTGACCTTCAGAATTGAAAGAAAAATTCAGCCACCTTGTCTTTTACACATTAAAATCAAACAAATTGTGAGTGTTTATAAGGGAAAATTAAATAACAAAACAATAAAAAATTTTTTTTTCCTACAGATTAGCAAATTAAATTTCAAATGCAGCCATGTCTGAACATGGAGACTAAAAGCAAAGATACAAAGAGAATCACCACCAGTTATTGATCTGTTTTTCAGCTTACGTCATGCCAGTGATGACCAGACATGCGCACAATTTAATCTAATATATTGGTGGAAACTAATCATGTTATCCTGTCCAATGCAAAAAAAAATATATTATCAATCCATATTTACATTAATAGTGATTGGAAGGAGAAATAACTGCTCAATTAAAAATAAGTTGTTTTTTTTTAAAAAACCTATTTCGATGAATAATTTTTTTTTTTTTTTTTTTTTTTTTGAAATTACAACTGAATTTCACATTTGGCTCATAGATAGACAATTTTTTTTTAATAAGGCAAAACCAAAAACATTCTCAAACAACATCTCACATTTAATACAAAATGAAAATGCTTACGTATTACTTGCACAACTGCTACAATTAAAAGGACATGACAAGCCAACGCTAATAATCTTTTCTTAACTCGACTGACATTAACAAGTTTCAAACTTTTAAATTCTTTCACAGTAATATCGCTGGTGAAACAACATTAAATTATAAAAGCAAGCATTACCACTTTAACAAAATAAGCCTTTAAATGTAAGCAAATTAAACTAGGTACTCAGTCAGTATGGATACACATTCTGTAAAGAATGTCAAGACAACTATGGTCTGGTACTGAAAGTTGGACAGGGCGTGTCCAGTTAAACTCTCGATTTCAATTGTTAGACATTGTTGCAAAGTAAAATTAACAACAGCTAATAATGGGGAAGCTGTAAGTCTTCAATTTAATGCTTTGGTTATTCATTCTTCTTAATTATGCATAGTTAATTTTTAAATAAATAATTTAACACCACAAGAAAACAGTACATCATAGCCTTAAGTTTTGCGACAACTCTTGCCTGTTAACTTCACTCACCGACAATCCTTAAAGCTTACACCCAACAATGTTTAACATCAGGTCATGCTTAACTTGCGTGTACAATGTTAAATTTAATGGCTACTGGAGTCTGAATCCATTTCCAAAAGACAGCAAGGAGGCAGATCTGAGATTGTGTAGGAAGCATTTGGATGGCAGGGTAAACAACCTTGCAGTAATCAATGCATAGATAAAAGCGAAAAACTACAAAGTAATGTTAGAAGACTATATGCTACCTTTTGGAGGGACAATTTGAGGACATTTGTGGGAATTTCAGAAAGACAATGCACCAGTTGTCATCAAAATGCAAAGTCAACATAGTTTCTTTTGAAATGGGGTTAAATTACAGACTAGCCTGTCTGTTCTCCAGATTAAAATCCAAATTAATCTTTTGTGGTCAACTGGCAAGGGTTGTTCACACAAGGTACACATACCAGTAAACAATAAGCACTGATAAGCTCAAAACAGTCTTCAATCATTACCGGCAAGAAATTCTCCAAAAATTACTGCATCAATTTATCAGATCCATGCAAAAATGAATGATTAAAGTGTTGAACAATAGTGGAAGTATTGGCTGTTAAAATAATCGCCTACTATTTATATCATTTAAATTGTTGTCTTCCAAAAGAAAAGCTGTAAGTGTTTGTACTATTGAGAAAGCAGTTGATAGGTATTAATAAAGCTTTCAGGATGTTTTCTTGCATCCTTTGTTTATTAATAGTTAAGAAATTGTAGGTGGATTTATACCTACACAACACCTCCTATATTGTCTTTAGAGCAATTTGGTGACAATACACGCAGCATCAAAAGAACTCAAAAACTGATGAACAACTAAGAATATACAAATTAAACAGTTTACATTTTCTTAATTATAAAATGCAGACACCATGAACTGAGATTTTAATACATGTATAAGATTTAAGGAGAATTAAACACAAAACTGAAGATTATAAAAAGCAAAGCAATAGGATAAAAACCTCAAATTTCTCAAGAGCTGTATGTATTGCTGTAAAAACAGAAAATTTTAAACTATATTTATACAAAAAAGTTAAGCAACAACACTCTTTTTAACATTTTAAATTTGCTTTTCTTAAAAAATTACCAATCTTTCTGTATATCCAAATTAATTTTAAAAACTATGTCAGTTTGTCAGAATGCATGAACACAGCATAAACCTTAAACCTTTACATGAAGTTAGAGAAAAATATTAATTTTTCCTTAAAAAAAATATTAAAATCAACCGAGAAACATTATCTTAATGTAGACTTTTATGTAATTAATATTTTTATTAATTACAAAACATAATGGAGCCAGCTTAATGGTGGAATATCATTTAATGAATAGACCTACCGTAGTTCTCGTCATTTAAATTTTATCAAAATGAAATTTGTTAGTGATAATTAACAGATTCAAATGTTTTTGTTGTTTTGTTTTTTTTTAATTAATTGTACAATCTTTGGCATTAGCTTTACAAATAAAAACAGGTTTAAAGCAATTACAAGTAAAAATTTTACAAAATTGCAAAATAAATGACAAACTTCTATAAAAATTTATTCAATCACAAAACTTTACAAAATTAGTCATAAAATCCTGAGGTTTTGGGTTTAAAAGTGTCAAAAAAAAATTGATGGTTCTCCCTCCACTGGAAGCCAGGAAAACCTAAGCAATCATTTTGTGCAACGAAAAAGCACAGGAATGTGAAATTACTTGTTTATAGCTGAGGAGATGCCTCTCTTACCAACAGAAACATTCCTCCTTTTCATTAGTCACAGCAAAAGGCTATAAGAATTGCTATTCTGTCCCTCACTTAGAATATCTGATGAAGGGGCCATAAAATCTACCCAATATTTTAGTCTTATCTTGGTTTAAGCTCTTGATATTTAAGTTAAAATTTTAATTTCCATTACCCAAAGAAATTTAAGTATCTTTATTACTACATTTTATAGATCTTAATATCACCTTTTTTTATCGTTTGATGCAAAAGGTTTATTTCAATGAAGATGTCTACTATTGAAGTCAACTTTAAATAAAATTAAATTACATTGTTTATCCTGTGGGAATAAGTAGTTGTAGAGTAATATAGGGCGATTCGTAAGTCCCTGTGAGTTTCAGAAGTAAATAGAATAGTAACCATGATAGACATAAAAACACTCATAATGACAAAATCTCTATTTTATTCGTACCTGATAGGTGTTCCATACGTCCACCTTCGGTGAGGCAGCAGACTTCTGCTTAAAATTTCTGCCACTCACAATCCATCATCTGACAGTTGATCCCACAGACAGTACGAGTGATCCTCTCTAAAAGATGGACTAAATCACAACTCGGGATCTTTGACATAACCACAAAAGTAAAAAAATCACATGGGATTGTTCAGGTGACTGGAGACCACAGAAGCAGAAAGCTTTGTGTTCACCCACGAAATGCATGATTTCAATATTACCGTATTTACCCGAACAGACTTCAAATCTAATAAGACAACCTATTTTTGAGGGTATTTTTGGAAAAGTTTTTATAAGGTAAAGATTTAGACTTATTTGTATTATTTATTTACACCTTTCTTCATTTGACCTTTCAAGCTCGTCTTCTTTATCTGTAACACATGCCGTTGTTTCATGGTCTCCCAAACCATCATCATCCCCACATGAAATTTCATTGAAGATATAGCACTTCCTGAATCCTTTCACGATAGGATCACTAAAAATTTTCTGAAAATCTAAAATCCACTGCCCAATATCCGATAGATGGCTTTTTTTATTTTTATTTTGCCAGTTGGCATCATGGAATAGTCTCTAGACATTAACCAGTCATTGTATTCTTGCTCCAAATAATCTTTGAACAGCTTATTTACAACCACATCTAAAAATTTGTAATCATGAGATCATACCACCTGGAATGACATCTAAACCAAAATGTTAATTTTCAATGTTTTAGACTGTTTAAGGAAATTATTTTCATATGTGCAACTCTTAATTTGCTATTCACTAGCTTTAATGCGATGTTTGTTAACATGAGCGAAACCAAAACTTCTAATTCTCTGCAAACACAATTTTTTTCTTTCCTCAAAATACGCGAATCTAATACACGAATCTATTTTGGAAATCTGGCAAATGTAATTTTTCGCCTCTTCGAATTTGAAAAAAAAAAACCCAAAAAACTAGCGTTATATTCAGGTAAACACTGTACTTCCCTCCAGAAGCTAAATCCACAAGTACACCGCAATGTCTATTATGAATGCAAATTTTGTATATTCTGTGATATGAGCAGTTCTTCCATTGTCTGTCAGGATTACTGCTCTATTGACTTCCGAAACTCTGGAGGGACTAATGAATCGCCTTGTTATCTACTTCCCTTGTAAAATGACAATCACGATAATAAAAACAAAACATGGTATATTTTGCTATTATACCAATTTGTGATTATCCTATGAACACTTTGGTTTTCAGAAAGTTAGATGGTAGTCAATGCAATTATCGCATACCTATCATATTTCTTAGCGTTATTTTCCTGTAATTCTAGCTTGCATGATTGATATCTTTCTCTTCAATGGAAAAACTAATGATAATTTAGGTGTTTACTATTAAATTCTATATTTACATAGAAAACTGGAAACGCGACCGTTCCATAGATTTATCTCATTTATCAAATTTTTCATTGTCATTTTTAATCTATATTTTCTTACATTCAACTAATGATCATTTTTAAACCAAACAATGAACCTATCAGCTAATCACTTTAGCTTACATTTCTGATCAATTAATCATAAAAAAATTTAAAAAGTTAAGTGATTTCACCAGTTTCCACAAACCGAGTTTTTCCTGGTTCGGTTTGCGAAACTAGATCTGTAATACCATGGAACCAAAAACTTGTTTCACCAACCATGTTTGAAACTAGTTTCATTGACGAAACTAGTTTCGCATCGCAGGCTCGCACTCACACTTGCATTTTGCAAAATGGCTAAGCTGTGTTTGGTTTGGCAATTCTACATAAAATATGCTGATAATAAAGCTAATGTACTAATTTGTTGATTAGTAAAGAGTAGATATCTTAAACGCATAGAGAAATATACAAAATTCTACGCCTTTATTTGGTATCCATATTGTTGACAATGCCAGAATGCACTGCAGACTGCACTTTCAAACAATGCCACAATGCAATCGGACAAACGAGATAGAAACTCGATTCGTGGAACTAGATTGGAATCCTAAATTCGCAGTTGTCAAATAGTTTCCCGAATCGAGAATTCTCAGTTCGTGGAAACTAGGTATAAGAAGAGATAGTCTCTAGTTTTAATTTTCAATGAATATTATACAAAAGTCAAAAACAACTTATTGATTTAAAAAAAAAAAAAAAAAAAATTTCCTTTTTGCCATCTTTTCATAAACAATGGTACAGTGAATTCTCAAATAGGATGATGTCATACCATTACTTCTCTTCAACATGAGTTAAAGTAGCTCTGTTAACGATTGTAAGGGGTTTATTGCTAATATTGTTTATAATTGCCGCTTCTTATAGCATATAAACTATTTGCATTGAACTTCCATTATCAACTGGATTTAAGCTGGTTTGCATTTCTTATGAAAAGTTTGACATTTGCATATTATTCACTTCCAATGCATAAATTGAAGAGTTCATTTCCAAAAGCCATTAAGTCCACTTTATTTAAAAGCATGCTTTAACTTATTTTAAACGCCTATTATTACGTAGTGAATAAATTTGTCTACAAAAACAGGGATTTAGCTACACAGGTCAGCATTAATCATGTACAAACAGTATTATAAAAAATTGCAATTTTTGCAACGACTGTTCACTCTTTACACTGCCATTGAAGTAAAAAAAATTCACTTCAAGCAGTTTTATTCTATACGCCTTTGCCACATGCTGGATAGTAACACCGAATGTTATCTCTTACATCTTCTATGTATAGGATATTAGGATACCCATAGGATTTAAAATCTGCTACTGGTATTCTAAATGTGTCAGCAGCTGACCACCACTTGTTGTAATACAAAATGTCATTTATCACCGAAAAATAAACCAGTACTCTGCAATTTCTAGCTAGATCCATCCAAAAAGCACAGCATCCCATTAATAAAATGGCAAAGTTAACCCAAACGATGTTAAAAGTATGCTGAATGACTTTTAGAATATTTCGCCATATGAATTTAAACAGCAAAGTTGACCCAAACGAACAGAGTACTGCACTGAAGCATCCATCTGTGAAGCAAGAGTTTCGTATGACTGAATCCGCAAACTGAATTGTTGCGTTTTTTTGTGACCAATAAAATAAGTACTGACCATCAAACCTGCAACCAAACGGGGGGGGGGGGGGGGGGGCCGCCCCCCGTAACCAGATAGGTTAGGGTATGTATCAGTAATTTGTGCCCCAGAAGGGGACATCGTAGACAGAATGCCTTAGGCGTTTGAGTAACTGAAAATAGTGACCAATGAGACACACAGGGTTGAGAGTAGTAAAGGTTTCCTAATTTTGCACTTAAAATTTCTTTAGATAACCTCTCAATTGTTCAGACATTTGTACATGGCATCTTCGATGGCCAATAGAAGGATGCTTCACTGCAGTGCTTGCAGTTCCTTTGGGTCAACTTTGCCATTAAATTCCTATGATGAAATGTTCTAAAAGTCATTCAACATACTTACATTAGTGCATTTTCTGAAACAAGAGTTGAAATCTTGGCTGCTAATATTGATACAGCTAAAGAAGATTGAATAATGGTTTATTTGAATGGCCATTTACACAACTGCACACAATTAGAATATTCTAATGTATTTAAGCTTTTCAAAATGTAAACAATTTAGGAGTCCTTGTTGTCAAAACATTCATAGCTCAGGCTTGTTTAGATGAAATTGGGTCTTTCAATTCATCGATCTAATTCTTTTACTTTTGGCGTCGAGGATTGTTAATAATGTGAATCAGTTTAAAATTCAGCAGAGCAGGGGTTGGCCTACTGCAGCCTAGCTTGGTCTCCAAGTTGTAAAGGAACAAACAACCATCCATGCCCTCAGTGAGATTCGCTGGTCTCGAGAGCCACAAGACCTGTGCCTCAGCACTCTTGATTCCAGAACTAGCGGTTTAAAAATTACAGATTTGACTTTTTAGACATGCCCCTAATACTGAAATGTTATGACCAAAATTAAATTAGGAAATTTGGAAAATTGATAGACTTGTGTCATTGGAAATAAGCTCTTCAAATGTTTCAGACAACATGATAGAGACAGTCTTCAAAAATCAAATAACGTGTTAAAATTCAACAAAAATCAAAGTTTTTAAAAAAATTCTCCATTGTGTATTTATGACCTACCATCATTCAGTATATAATGTGTGCATTATACATAATAAAAATTTTAAAAATCACTGCACTTTATGTAAAGCGCAGATAATATTCCAATTTTGATGAGAAAATTACTAAGTCAACATGAAAATTTCTTTATTATTTAAAAAAAGAAAAAAAGAAAAAAAAAGGTACTGTAATTTTTAATTCAAAATTGAATATATGGTCTAGTGAGTCATCATACCAAGTGCAATGCTTGTTTAAAATAACCTGGGTGCACATAATACACAGATGCGCATTATACATGGGAGTTTATTCCAAAAACCCCCCAAAAAACTATACTTGTCTGAGCTTCAGTTGAGTGACGTCACCAGTGAAGCGGTTACAGTTTGCCCACATGAAGAAATAGTTCGAATAATTTTCTGTATAAAAAGTTCAAAATTCTTTCTGAATCATATTTCATATTTTTCTCCTCGATATAATAAAAAATCGGTGGATAGAAAAGCCATTTGACAAAATTAAAAAAAAAAAATAAATAAAATGATGTCAGCCTGTAGTTGAGATTATTTGATTGTAAAATGGCGGCATCTCTTGTTCCTGCATGAAAGATGTGTCAGAAATGAAAGATGATAGAGTTTCCACGAAGAGGATTAAAATACTTTAAACATTAATTTAAAAAAATGGTATCTGATAGACACCATTCCACTATTCTTTCGAAAAGCCACATGATTATAGGATGGTGTAACGTAGCATACATGGCCTTAGAATAACTTATTCTTTTAACAGCAGAGGGATACGATGTTGTGCATTACGTCTGGTAAAGGACCTCATTCCATGAAGTCACTCAACTGAAGCTGAGACAGGGTAGAGATGCGTATTATACAAAGGTGCACATTATATACTGAAACTAACGGTAATCATTATGAAAAATTCTCATTCTCTCTGCATGAAAAATAATTTCACATGTAAAATCAGTAATTATGCCATCATCTTTAATGACTGTATCCTGGCACAAAACAGTTGAATCAAAATTGCTTTTTTTAAATGTAACTATAAATCCTAGTCTTCTACATAGGCACACAAACATTTTCTTCTGATATGTTTAATGGAAATTTCCAAAATAAAAAAAAAAAAATTCTCTTTGATCAAATTATTACCGGTAGATATCTGTAGTACAGTGTAATTTATTCATAAAGCATTATTTCATAGAATCATTGACCACCCATGATTATTAATTAAAAAAAGGCTAAAATTACAAGTAAGCTATTAAAGGAAGTACAATGGCCAAAAATTCATTAAAACATCTCTTCTTTATTAAAAGTCAGGTTGCATTGTTAAAAAAAAATATACATTATAATTGGAAATAAGCAATAAATTGTTGTAATTTATGCAACCAACAAATACAATCATTAACAATTATGCAGTCTTATCAAATCTAAAACACAAATGAAGTCAGTGGCATTTTTAAAATTTAATACAAGTCCCAAATAATGAACTAGTTCCTTAGGTCAAATTTGTACAAAAATGGCAATAGTCAAGTGACTGAAATTTAATGGTTTCCTCCTCTGAATTTTTTTCTATTTTCGTTTTTCCATTGTAATTGCCTTTCTCTCGCCTGGCTCACATGGGCTTGCAGTGAACTTAGATTTGGAGGCATGGTCATTAAGAGTAAGCAAAACTTTGTAATGTTACATAGAGTTCTCCCCAAGCCCTTTTGAAAACTAAAAACTACACAATACTTCATATTTTATTTTTTAACTTTTGTCTGCCCGGCTACTTTATCCTTCCACCCACCTGATAAAATTTTCTGGGTAGAATGTTGTAACAGCTCACAGAAAGTTTAAGAAATAAATTCAGACTAACCACCCAAAAGCTGTTCAACAGGCAGAAGAGAAAAATGCCCAAAAATGGGATTAATAAGTACAGCTAACCAAAAATATCTTCATTAACATTAGCACGTCATTAACGTTAAAAATTGTTACTAATATTTTAGTCAGGTGATTAAGCCAAAGACTGATCTATAAAAAATAACGTGTACAGGGTAGTACATCTTAATGAATGCAGACCAATGCAAGAAATATGGAGTGTGTATAGCACAGTTAAATAATTTTTTTTTAGCAAATTCGATTATATTCAGTCATATGTGGATAAAGTAAAGGCAACGAAGTCAAAGAGGAAGATAGTACAGAGACATTTTACCTGTGTATTACCAAAAAACTAACAAAGAAACAGAAACGGATTTCAATATATGAAACTATAACCGAAAAAGTTTTATTGTGTGTCACAAAGTTAAGGACATTATGGATTTGAAACGCCAAATCATGGTTGCTATTAACAAGGTGGATGTCAATATGCTCAAAAGAACATGGCAAGGAATTGATTATCGGCTGGATAACCTCCGTGTGACCCAAGGAGCACACGTTGGGGTCTACTAACTTGGTATAATAAAACTTTCAGTTATAGTTTCATGTATTGAAATCAGTTTCTGTTTATCTTCATTAGTTTTTTGGTAATACATAGATAAAATGTGTTAAACCTTTCATGGGCACCCTGTATATCTAAATCAGAGCTATTCTTCATATTATATTTACTTATTGCTTATTTATTATTTGCAAGTTTTATTTTCTCGTAACTTTTATTAAATTTATCAAAATGGGTCTGGAACAGATTAATTCACTTTCCATTATATCCAATGGGAAAACTTCAGACTTAAACAATTCAAGAGTTCAAACAGCTTCCTGGAATGCATTAAATTCAAAATACAAGAGACCTCTGTAATTGCACTTTATTTTGTACAGCACTATAACGTCAATTACTTCCATCAAAATTGCTCTTATACAGGGCGTTTCATAATTGGTGTCCCATCTTTAGGTCCAAATAACGACTCAAGGGGAACAGATTGGGGGAAATGAATATTTATTATTTGGTTTTAATGTCCCCTAATTCAGAATAAAAACATTTCGCATCCCTGGGGGTGAAGGGGTAAATTTTGAAAATTTTAATTTTGTAGGGGTAGAGGTTAGACCCCATGTGTTATTTAGAAAGTCGTAGAGTATCATGTAAAATGTGGGTTTAGCAAAAAAACCCGGTGAAAAAATCTCATCCCCTGCCCTTTATCGAGTGGGTAAAGTGAAAGGTATGGCTAGCTGATGTGGACAAAAGCCATACTTATAGAAAACAGTAGGGCCTATATTTGGAAAATTAATGAGAATGAATGAGTCGTTACCCTGAAAAGCTAATAAACCCACAGATTTTGATTAATAGATTTAGTCAAATAAAGCTAATAAGTAATGAAGTTCTAATAAGTTTCTAATGAGTTTTCTGTTTTTGTCAATGATGAGTACTTTCCAGATGACAATGATAAGTTTTAATAAGGTGATCGAATGAAGACAATTAGACAAAATTATAGACTGAATTACTACTCCTCTTACACAGATTTATCAAAATTTCATATAAATTGAACAGTAATATTAATTAACTTCCAATTTGGAAATAACATGGGTAAATTGATAGTCAAAATCTAAATCTTTAAAAGAATCCAAGTCACTGGATCTTTTAGAATTTATCTGGATCAACCAGTATATCATTAGCAGTTTAAAATAGTTAATTTTATCTTGTTTGAACATTTTTAAAGCTCCACAAAGAATTTGACAATCAGCAAGCAAATTAGTGGATTTGCATACTTTGTCTCAACTGACAGATCTAAATGAAAACCAAACTGCAAACTAATTGTACTAAACTTTTTATAGGGAACATACTTATAAGAAGCCATTTCTATAATACTTTTGATGACTGACCTATCACATGAGCACTGCATTTTATCCCAACCATAATTTTATCGTAATCATAATTTAATTAATGATATGAACCTAAAAAATAGATTTTAAGATAGGTGCAAGGAGGCCCGAAACCTACCTACCAAGAATAAACATCAATTTCTCAGCTAGTATTATGTGTATTTATTTGAAAATGTGTGATACACTCATGGCATTGTTATTTGATTTAACGGTTGGGATTTGTGGACTAGTATTTTTGATCAGGTGAGTATGAAGGCCGGTCGATGCGACATTCATTGTGCTTGGGATAATCCAGTGACATGACCTTGTCTGAAAAGTTCATGCAACACTTCAAAAACTTAACAGTATGTGCACCATCTTGCATAAACCTTTGAAGTACGAGATCATACCTGCAGATCCCTAGAATTAAAGGGAAAAAAACTGGTTCTCAAGCAACTGTCTGTATCTCTATGATGACATTCCTCTGCAAACACTAATCCGGAATCTCGACTATTAAACAAAATGCCTTGAAGCCACGAACATATACAATTTTCAAACAATTACAGTTTGTGTTAGCTGAGAAATTGACATTTCAATGGTAGGTAGGTTTTGGGCCATCCTGTATCATTTTAACAGAGGGTTATATCAAAATCCAGTCTGATTATAAGTGGAGGATGATAATTATTCACTCTAAGGCATGGATTCCACACGCATAAAAATGGCAGAAATCACAAAGCAGAAAATTTTTTGATGTCACTTCCTGCTTTCGTCTTTTTGCCCAACAAAAAATTCTTTTATCTTTGTAGGCTATGATTCAATCCAAATAAAAAAACAGGAGTTTTCTGTCGTGCAGAAAGACGAAAAGCAGGAAGTGATGTCAAAGTTTTCTGCTTTATGATTTCTGCCATTGTTTTTACGCATGTGGATTTCATGCCATAAGCTATAAATTGATTCGAGGACAGAACAGGTACAATTACTATAAACCTTGTCCAAGCAAACTTTGCAACAATTACATTATAATTTTTTAGATCATGGCAGGCAAGGAACTGAGTTGTTAGCCACCATTCTTTGCGAAAATGAGAATTTTCTGAAAAATTAAATTGACAATAACACTGTCTACAAATTTTCAGTTTTGGGATGCTATTTTAATTTTATTATGTCATAATATAATTTCAGTATACAGATTTTAAAAATGAATTCAGTTTTTATCAATCATGCAAGTATTTTTCACTAAATGCAAGTAAATTAAATAAGATTTTTAATAAATACATAAATAACTTATGCAAGCACAGTGTATCGTTAACTGCCAGAACGGCATAGGGTGCGTTTGTTTAGTGCAACGAAAGCGACAAAGTTAACGTGACTGCGTTTGTTTAGCTCGTCAGATCGACTACTTCCGTTGTTATTGCCGGTCACGCTGACGCAGTCATGCTTCATCGCCCGACTAAGTCAACAAGCTAAAACGATCGTCAGCTTCTGCGGGATTAGCATTCAAGCAGATTCAAGCAGCCATATTCAAATCGCAACGAAACCAAAGCAAGTAGGATGAAATGAAAGTATATCTAGCAATATTTCATCATATATAAGATTTCTATAAATTCGACGTAATTTTAGTTTACTCCAATATAATTTTTCGGCTTAAGTCGGCGTAAATGCAATTACACGCATCAAAAGCCATTCTAAAAATAGTCGGATCGACGAATTAGTTTGTTTTCGTCACTCTGACGACTGTCACGATTTCGTCGCTTGGTAGTCTCCTTCATCACACTAAACAAACATCCGTAACAGGGCTTTAGGGCCCTGGTTCCCAGGCCTGGGGGTCTAGGAAGATTTTCTGGGGGAGGGGGGTATGCAGAAATTTTCATTTGTATTTATTTTTACAGGAAATTTCAAACAAAAAAATTCAACTTTGTGAGAAAATCCTGTGAAATGCCTTTTTTTTTTTTTTTTTTCTATTCAAATCTGAGGTGGGGAGGGGGGTTGCAAAGTACTAACTTTTAGAAAAAGGGGTCGGTGATTCTAAAATGGCTGGGAAGCACTGCTCTAATACCTTGTTCGGAAGGCAGCAATTATCGCGATGAGAGGCAGGGCTTCAGCATAGACTAGTCATAAACACGAAGGTCAACGAGATGTAGTCATTGGGTTTCTAGAACTGATCTGATCACATTTCATGAAACGAATGACTGCTGAAGATCACTGACAGCTCCAGTGCCTCAAATCATATACAGTTAAATCTGTTTCGCCTCTTTAAACAAAACTGAATTTGTGCCTCATTGACTAAAATCAGCTTTAAGCAACAACTGTTGAAAATAAAGGCAACAAAAATGTCATGACATCTTGCTTTTCTTCCTCCATTCACAATCCTGCCACTACACAGCGAAGGACAATCACTTCATTAATCTCATTCTAGTGCGATAGTGCATGAAAACACAGAAAATTTCATCGCGATGTACTGTCACGTTGTCCTAGACACCTTAATCAAGGAAGAATAACAATGGGAAGCGAAGCTCAGGTTATTTAGTGAAAGCGGATGTAATTAGCCACCCTAGCAGTCAGGTGAACGATTTTAATCGAAACTGAGTCTTAGATGAAAAATAGTTTTAAGTGATTGCATACTAAAATTATTAGGTGAACATAAAATTCCGAGATTAGAGCAGTTATTTTTAATCTAATCTAGCCTTCTTTAGATAAAATGTAATGTTTCTAATTTCCTATAAGATGACTGGTTTTCTTCAAAGAGCAATTTCTGCACAGTGCATTCATAGCAGTTGAATAGCACATCAAGCAACTGACCGATTTTACTTTTTTCTCCGATATGTCAAAGACAGGCGATGCCAGATTTTGTGCTGCATTGATAGAGACCAACTCTACCCTTCAGAAGGGCACATTAAGAACAAGAGGATGGTCGAAAGAACAGAACTGGTAGAAAGGGAGTAGAAGCCTGTGGAGCAGCATTATCAAGAACGGAGAGAGGTTTTATGAAGACCAGTAGTGTAGTTTCGATTTCACTTGAATAGCATTGGATCTGTTACGAGCAGTGCTTCCCGTTGAGTAACTCTTTACTGGCACGATAAACACTGCTGTCTGAACAAGGTACAGCATAAGGAATTCCTAAGGTCAGTTTTAATAAACCTAAAACTAGCATGCATTTTGCAAACAAATCTTGCACAAGAGTGCAAAACTGGTTCCAAATTTGGAATCAGCATGTTGAATTAACAAAAATTGCTGAAAATTTTTTTGACAATAAAACCATTGCTAACCAGTGCAATACAGTCGAACCACGTAAGTGAATAGCCTCGGGACTGGAAGAAATTATCCACTTATCCAGAGTAGGGATTTGGATTTTCATTTAAAAAAAAAAGTACATTAATTTAAACGGTATCTAATGTAAAAGTTCACAGTACAGTACGGACCCGGTCGAACACGGTCCGCTACAGTGCGAAATAGGCGTCAACGCAGTTTTGGCTTGGCTCCCGACTGAATTATGTATGATAAGCTTGCAAATCATTTTTGTAATTTATGTATGTATGTCCATTTTAGGCTTCCGTACTTGTAATGTGTAAATTTTCAACATGTGCCTTTTAAACTCCTGTATTTTGTGTTCTGTCATGGCTGCCAAGAGAAAGATCGCTGTACATGTTATTTTTTTTGTAATGAAAAGCAAATAATTAATGCAATTAAAGTTCAGAATTGAGTTTGTTTAATCTGCATACGAGTCCTTTCTTCCCACGTCTATTTTATTTGAGATGTCATCACTCGGCGGAGCTGATCGATGTCGGCCTAGAAACGCTATTCTGGACAGATGAAATCACTGCTCTTGTCAACTACGTTCAATCCGATTGATTTCAGTTGATTTATCTCAACTAACTTTTTATCAAGTAAACAAACGAAAAGGACACTGTGCATGTGCATATGAAATCGTGGTTCTTGTCAACCACATTCGAACTGATTTTAGCAGATTTATCTTTTAGACCGAATATGAAATGAATAAAAATACATATATTTCGTTTGCACGTGTACAGTTTCGAGTTCTTTTAATTTAATAAAAATGCCATTTGAAGGTACAGTACTGAATGTAGAGGGTATAGGACAAAATCCAACCGGACAAAATGTTATACTGAAACTGGATTTCTTTTTCATTTTATTCAGAACTACATGCAAATAGACAACATTGTATACATGTGTCAAATGAAATTATAAAAATCAGTAGAAACCAGTTTCATAGCGGATCTTAATCACGGGACGCAAAAGTTTAGATCGGCAGGGGGGGGGGGGGGGATGGCTCGAACACTGCTCTATCTAATGCGGTCGTGAAATCATGGCTACAGACGACAGTGTTCGACCGGGTCTGTACTGTATAAAATTGAGATTTATAAGAATTTGGAGTTATCAATAAATAAGTTTACATAAAAATTTACAATGCATGTAATATACATAAGAATTAAAATTAAGAAAAAAAAAAATAGTCTCATTCAATACCTTTTACTAAGGGAAAGTGCTTTTGAAAAGCAAAGAAAATAGATTTTTGTTGTGAATGAAACCAGAAGTGAAAAGATCACTTTTGCTGCCTTTGCATCTAAAACTAAGTCAGTCATAAATAGCATGATGAACATATTGAAATTCAAAATTTCCTTTGGACTAGTATAGAGAAATAAATGGATGTCTAGAGTGATACGGATACTGAAGCGTTTATTGCAGACGCGTTTCGGTATTTAGTGATTTTTTTAGAAAATATGTATAACCGGGTGCTCCAGTGGAAACACCGGAAGTAGCCCTAAAAATGGGACCTCCCAAAATACCGGAAGTAGTCCCAACAGCGAGACTTGCCAAAATACCGGAAGTAGATTTTGCCAGGTAATGCTTGAAATTTAATACAGAACCTAGATAAAAATACAAAGAGAACATATGAAAGTACATTCAACATTTTGTTGGACACGGAACCATAGGGTAACAGCTTTTCAATGCTCTGTACCGGAAGTATTAATCACGTGGCTGCGAACGACAGGAAACACGTGATCGTTGCGCACGGCTCTAGAGGAGGGAGGCGTTTAAGTAAAGAAATTTGTTTGTACAGATTAGTATCTATTACTGACTCTGTTTTAAAAAATGCCAGGCGCAACGAAAAATGGCCGGGCGCAACGAAAAATGGCCGGGCGCAGCGCCAGGCTAAAAACGCCTAGAAAAATCACTAGTATTACACCATCTTCAACAGGCATTTAATTTCTTGCTTTAAGTATATTATCAATAATTTAATTTAATCTATAATCTAAATCTTGCCATACCTTGTTTGGAAATCACTGAAAGCCATTTCACTCTTGAGTCGCAATCACTAGGAAATTCATAGAATTTAATAAGCAACAAATGTGAAATACAAAATCATCAGTATATATAGATGAAAACAGTGATAGGACCACCAATCAGGGAAAAGACCACTGATTGGTGGTTTACAATTCTGCAATTGGAGGATAAAGACAAAAAAAGAACAACTTAAAGACGAAGTTTATGATCAAAGGGCGGACCTAATAGAGGTATCTATTTCAGGTCTATCTTATCCGTGAAATCAATTAAGAAATCTATGATAGTATCTCTCTCGAAAGAAACCAGATTGTTTAGTAATTTTGTCCTTGTTGAGTCTTAGATATTTCCTTATCTCAATTTATTCTTGCATGGCATTTCTTTGTGGGTTCTTTCCAATCCATATAGGTGGAAATTGAGATAAGGAAATTGAGATAAGGAAACATCTAAGACTCAACAAGGACAAATTACTAAACAATCAGGTTTCTTTCGAGAAAGATACTATCATAGATTTCTTAATTGATTTCACGGATAAAATAGACCTGAAATAGATACCTCTATTAGGTCCGCCCTTTGATCACAAACTTTGTCTTTAAGTTTCTGTTTTTTTATGTCTTTATCCTCCAATTGCAGAATTGTAAACCACCAATCAGTGGTCTTACCCCCGATTGGTGGTCCTATCACTGTTTTTACCTATATATACTGATGATTTTGTATTTCACATTTGTTACTTTTAAAGTATCCGTATCACTCTAGACATCCATTTATTTCTATATTGAAATTGTTTGAAAATAGTGACTTATTGATTGTGAAAAATATTTATTGTTCTCCATGATTTTATTATTCCTTAATTTATAACCAACAAAATTTACAACGTTAAATACGTTACTTAAGTTTTTAAATTACAAGTTTTATCGGTGGGCAATCACTGAAATGAGGGAAGCGACAATTCAATATGGCTACCACTAAACCGGAAGTTAGTAACTGTAAAGCTAGAAAAGTAAGAAAAGCAGAGGGGAAAATGGGTACTGACTCGCTTTCAGAAAAGTCACTTTTGAGACTTCGCTTTACTCAAAATAACATCACTGAAAGTGACTTAAACAAGTGAGAAAAGTGAGACAAGTTAAGAGGTTGTGAACGCGACTATTGATTTTTTACAACATTGGAAAATAATATGAAATACATCATTGGGCAGAATTTTTTCCGTAGTTCAAAAACAGCTGCTTGTAAATAATAACAAGAGCATAAAATGAACATCCATTACTTTTTGAATAGCATTTATCATCAATTTCATTGTTTCTGAAAAAGATTGTACAGGATCAGAATCTTCAATTCTGTCCTCTTTGCGATTTTGTCTTCAATATTTTGTGAAGGCATGCAAAGTTGAAATTCACCATCTGTAGTTGGCAGATCACTGTCAATGTTGACAAAATTGTCAAAGTCGACATGCTCCATGCTTTCAGAAACAATCCGTGCCCACTGGGTTAGAGGGAAATGAAATGTGGCCATTATAAACAGTCTCAATACACTAGTCCCAAACACTTCACACACGCAATTGCGTTTTCAATTTTTTATCCATTTAACAGGAGTTAGAACAAATTTTAGCATATACTACATGTCCACCAGCAGAAATAACCTCATTATTTAAGTTCCTGATCTTTAATATCAAGGTTATCTGTGGACGTCTATTACAAAAGATCCTAGTCATAAAGAAAACCTGGTTATTTAACCTAGATATAAAAGATTAGGGAAAAATATTTTAGTTACTGACGCATAACAGACAAATGAGTGTGATATTTCCATCTTGTTTAAAGTAGTGGCAGATTCCCTCGCTTCATTCAGACAAAAATTTTGCTGGGACCCCCATTTTGTTGAATGTTTAGAAATATAGGAAAAAAAAAAAAAAAATTAAATTCATCGCCGGGCCTCGTGCGTATTACAGGCCCAAGATGGTTATCTTTTGAAAACACATTTTATCATCATTGAAACCATCTTAGGCCGTGACAGCCCATTCTCCCATCGGCGTTGATCAAAGGCACTATGACGTCACAAAATAGACATGAGGCTGATGCCAGAACAAGAAAAACTACGTCATAATGAACTAATTCTTTCCCTCTGCAGTGGACACCACAAAAGGTTTGAGTCTTTAAAAAAAAACAAAAACGAATCTTTAAGGGCAAATGACAAAAAATATCACTATAGAGATAATTTAGAAAGAATGTAGCATAAACAAAAAGAAAACGAAAATTTTGGAAAAAAGTTATAATTTTTTTAAGAAAGAGGCAACAAATAAGCAAAATCCCCCCCTTCATTCAAACATGACATGTTAGCTGCGCATGACGTCATCTTAGCCAAACCAAAGCCAACGAAATTTTTAGGTCCTGTAATTCTCGTTAGGCCTGTGCCTGTGACTCTCACCACGGCATGTCAATCTTGTCGGCCTCGGTTTGGCTAAGCTGATGTCATAAGCAATGCTTTTGACAAAATTCAGAACACATTTTTATTACGATTTCTTTATTAAAAATGAAAGTAAAAAAAGAATTAAATTGATATTTAGTATGAGGTAAGTATTCAAAACCATACGAAATAAAACTTCCGATTCAGTGTCATTTACCCTTTAAGTTCTAGAACTTAATAACCAAGATATTTTTGATAGTGGACACATAGCAATAGAAATTTATCCACTTATCCAGTATCTTCTTAAGCAGATTTAAAATGCATTGATCTACAACAGAAAAATAGGACCATACACTTATACAATCTTTCAACCTATCTTGGCGGCGTTGGGAGTGTTACGGGGTTTAATCATCACCTCTTTGAGAATGCGTTATCTCGCTAAAGAATAAGTTCCTAGGATGAAATGGGATTTCTTAAATAATTATTTTGATACCAAGAATCAAATTATTTTTATTCAATTTCAAATACTGGTGAAATTTAAGAAGCATAATTAATGAAAATTATTAAATTTTAAAGATAATTGGAATGTGCACTTCCTGCTTGGTTTCCAGTTTTCACGCGTTTTTAATTGGTCACATCGCTAATACCATCAGTCGAGAGCGGGCGCGGAATACTACACAACTAGTGAGTACTCGGCCTCGTATTTGCGTAACGCTTCTAACACTGCCAACTTAGGTTGAAAAGTAGTACAGTATCCACTTAAGCAGATTATCCACTTATCAGGTATTCCCTTAGCGAGATTAGACTGTACTTCCATTATTATAAAACTCAAGTGAACATGCCATTTACGAACAAATCTTACAAAATTTGAAATCAGCATGTTGAAATTATTAAAAACACTGAAAATTTTTGACACTAAAACCATCGCAACCTGCGTAATACAGAATTTACCAACAAGAGTATTAACACATCAAAATCTATAATAAATGATTCATACTGTAATTTGTATTTAAACAGATTTTTTTTTTTATTTTTTTTTTTTAAATGGCCATAACTGGGTTGGGGCAAGTTGTAGCATAAAATTTACTCCATCACTTGGGCAATTTCCCGGACTTTAATATTGAAAGATTTCCCTGACTTCCACGAATTGGACAGCTCGACACTTTTATGCATGATGTGATTGTGTCAGATAATTTTTTTTTTCCTTCAAAATTCCAGATAGACGAAAACTCATATTATATAATGCAAAATTATCTTTTGTCGTCATTTCTTTTTTAAATTAATACTCTGTAAATTATAACTTTCCACCGCAACGAATGGCTGGTTTAAGGTCGCTGGTGTTGTTGTTTACATAGCAAAGTATAAATAGATAAAGGTGGTGACATCGGTGAAATGCTTGAGTATGTACAAAATTAAATTATCAATAACTTTTTAAATAAATAACAAATATAAATTAATATACCTTAATCAAAAGTGAAGGGAGTTTGCATGTGTAGTTATGATGATTCACCCAGACGAGCAATTACAAAATATCTTATCTGTTCGAAACTTATCGCAAAGCGTTATACAAAATGGTATTACCTCTTCTTATTGGTACTAATTTTTTTAATCTAAATCTCATGGATTAAATAACTTTAAAAGGAAAGGGCTATGCTTGTTTTATTTAATAATAATAATAAATATAGAAAGACTTTAGGGTTAACGTTAAGCCTACACTTCGAATATCACTTCAACAAGGCCGGTGAAGTCGTTCTGCGAGCTGACTGCAGATAAAGGGAAAACTCGTCTCATTCGCATCTTTAAAAAAAACTCGTTCTCATTACACTAATTTTCCATAACAAGCAAATACATCCATGTCATCATTTCCTCTGAATATCCATTAATAACAAAAAACGAATAAAAATAAAAGTCAACAATTGACATTGTGAATTGTTTTGCGTGATTCTTTTTTTTCGGGTTTAGAACCCCGGTGATTCCAGCGTCTAAAATCGAATCGATAACTATTTGAGTAATCGCCAATCTGTTCGGGCTTACCTGGCAATTAGAACTCCAAGATTATTTACATAAATACAGCGTTATTCATTGAATAAAAACACTACAGCATCATCAGTAATGGCGATGTGGCATTACATTGAATGTAGACGGAAATGATCTCATCGCCAATGCTGAATTGCGCAGACGACCAGTGCGCATCTCTACCTCGAGAGCAATTATTCTACCGGCTCACTTACTACGCCTAGAGTAATAATAGCAACAATAAAAACAACAACAACATGCCCTATTATTATTATTGACTACATTTCATTGCAAATTGTTTAACTTTTCAAAATAAGCCTATTTTGATTCTAAATCAAATTTCCTTTAATCAAGTCCATCAACTTCCTTCCGAGTCGTACACTCCTCAATGAGTAATAGCTAAAAAAATTTTTGTGTGAAATTGCCTCTTTAAAAAATAAAAATTCCTTATTTTTTTAACTCTTTTTAAAATAAAAGCGAGTTTAATAATGCATTTAAGCTAAATAAATGTAATTTACCTCAAAAAAATTGTTCCTTATAATAATTACAATCTTTTTCAAAGTGAGCAAAAGCGCGTAAAATTGGATTCCCGCCTTTTTGACAGTTTTTCCCTCTTATTTCAAAAACCAAGGAAAAGAGGAAAATTTCGCTTAATTTAAATGTTTAAAGTTTAGAAAGTAATTAATAAAGCTTCTCAAAAAGTGTTTGAAGGTTGAATCTTCATTACTTACTTTTTTTTGACACTTCTAAGAAAGACGCCTTGAGAAAAAAATAAACTTGTTGCGGCATTGGATAATAATATACGCCCCTAACTGCTCTTGTTTTCGCTCTGTTCACCTGTTGTTTAGTTGGCAAAAGGCAGCGTATCTCACTGAATTCGGCCCCTTTAAAAAACTCTGTATTTTACGATTTCATATTACCACAGTATTTTTCTATGAGAGGTCATTTGACCGAGATTTTGGAATCATTCTCCTAACATCTCCGAAACACGACAGTGCATGAAATTGCTAAGCATATTATACAAAGCGGTATACTTGGAAAGTTCATTGTGAAAGAAATAGTGGCCAAAGATATACTATAAGGCAACAGTATTATAGAACTTAAAAAACTTGTGGTAGCCCTATACAAGCGCACAGTAATGAAGTAAGGCGCAAATGATAAACCTCGAGATGAAAGGATCAGCTTTTTAATCATTTTATTTAACAGTGGAAGAAAGGGTCACATTAAAGGGTATTCCACAATCATGTTTTATTTTGGTATATAAGGAATTTACATTATAAAGAGTTTATTGTGTTTTAATTTCATAAATTTCTGGTTATACATTCTTATAGAGTATGAGACATGAACCACCATTACAAATCGACTCTTTAAATCAAAAAGCACACTGTATTGTGTTCTTTAATAATCGTTCGAAGGATACATATTAATTCATATTTATCGAAATATCACCGTAGAAAAGAACGAGTATTGGTCAGAGAGGGCAAAAAGTTTACCAGGCTTCGGAAACATCTGAGCAACGGGAGATTCGCCTACAGCAGTAAGGAATTGTAGAATTACTGAAAATTAATTTGAGTTATTTAACTTCTTGAGGTTGTTCTGTTTACTTACAACTGTAATTATAAGTAATAAAATGGAACAAAGTGCCGGGTGCTTCTGCTAGTAAAAAATAAAATTATAATCTAATAATGCGCCCAACACCTCGTAAAAGTTCTTCCATGATTTTGCGTCCTTCTCCGTATTGTGAACAAAGTGTTTTAAGGAACAAGATGTTTCATATTGTAGAATGATGGTGGCCGACGATATCTGAAAATTTTCTATTCCAGGCATCAGCATGATTGTTGGTCCTGAGTTCACCATTCACAGTTGCATCAAAGACTTCCAAACAGATACAAAATTTAGAATGTGAGACCATCCAACATTCCGACAAAATGACGTAAGTCTTCCTTATCCCGATAGTGACAGACACGACCTAAATTTTGTATGTTATGCCACGTATTCTAGACAAGTCCGGACCGCAGAGGGGAATATTCATTTTTGGCATTGTGGTTCTCAATTTCCATCATCTGTTTGGAGTCTCTTTGATACAACTGTAAATGGTGAAGCCAGGACCAACAACCATTCTGAAGCCGGGAATAGAAAATTTTCAGGTATTTTCGGCTACCATAATCCCACAATATGAAACACGTTGTTCCCAATTTGGGAATTTATCAAAATTATAAATGACCTATGGGTTGTTTCAGTATTTTTTAAAATTTCTTTTTATTTAGAAGATATTTAAAGAGTTATGCTGAACATATGGAATCATTTTCTCCTATTTTGCATTTGGGACAGTTTTCTCCGGGGCCATTTTATCCGGGACCATTTTATCCTACACCCCATCTGCTTACCCAGCAGGGTAAGAAATATCGAAGATCCAAGATCTGTTGAAAATGCAGCACATGGACACTCAACAGCATTTTCTTGGCCAACAGAACAAGAAAATGGCATTTGGAAAATGCCACTTTATAAGTGTTTTGGATCTCACTTTATAATCTCATATAGACCTCAACGTGGAAATGTTTTGATATCATAACAGTTTTTAACTGATAATTGAGATATAAACTCGAAAATAGATTTATTTTACACAATCTGGGTTTTAAACAGGTTTTTGTGTTTCCTCCCAATTTTAAAAATTATTGCATACACTTTTTTTTTTAAATAAACAAAAACAAAACTTGATTCTTTATTTGTCAGTTACAACGTAACACATCAAAAAGGCACATAAACCTGCATTTAATAAAACGCTTGATGACAATATTTCCAAAATACATAAAAATTGACATTTACATAAATTTTCTAAATTAAATCCCCGAAAAAGTCTGAGCCGACCTTGCCAGTTACAGTTCTGGACGTCGGGCTGTTATGATTGCGCATGAAGGTAGACTTTCTCAACTTCCAAATGTCCAGTTTGGTAAGTGTATCGAGAGGTATGGTATTGAAAGTCATGACAATATGCACAATTAAAGTATCTTCTGGTATAAGATAATGGAGCCACACGGGCATTAAAGAGGAAGGTGAGATTTAGGAAAATTACCGTTCCGAAAATGACTGCGGAACCCAATTTCCATAATCCCGTTACCAAAACACTGTAAAGAACGTAAAAGTCAGAATATTCGTAAAGGAAGGGAAATTTCTACCCACAAACACATCCGAGATAAGAAATGCCGGATATCTTTTTTTTGGACAGAGGCATTTCAGTCATTTAAAGAAATTCCATATCGCAGTTTCTTCTTATGCAGTATTTTATTATTCGACAGGCCGTAGATAGCCCTTCGGAGAAAGCAGCATTCGATTTGGACTGTCTAATCCCAAAGGTGAAACGTAATTTCTGTAGGTCTAGTCACATAAGATGACCAGAGATATTTCTTTCGGAAATACATTTATGTTCTTTGAGGACGCCTGTACTTCCCTATTTTTCCGTACTTCTTGTGTACTTTTTTTTCTACGATGTTCTTCTATGATGATCTAGGAATCGACTTTTTTGGTGCAGATATTTATTTCAAATAGAAAATGAGTAAAATCTCACTCAATAAGGAACTAAACCTCATTAACAAAGAAGTCGATCACATTAGATGCGAACTGATGGGTGACACTCTCGAAAAATTTGCGCATAAAACAGAAACTGTCAACCATTGTAAGAAGTCCGTAGTCTTGACAGAATGAAATAAACGGACAGTCCTTTCTCATTTGCTTTTCTTTGCACTCTCTATGAAAACGACAAAATCTGAGGAAAATTCCAATGCGTCGAGTCAAGAATGCCCAGGTGCTTTACAAAATAAAGACGTTAAATAATAATTAAATGTTCCTTAAAGTCTTTATTTACTATGGTAATGTTTGGCATGGAAAAAAGAGAAAACTCTTCCAAGAACATTTTCATATATAATTTAGAGAATACAGAACGGATATGGAGAGCGGTTACTTTTGTCTTTCCAGTCCGAATCATTCAATTTGGACCTAGCTTCCCTGCTTCCGAGCCAAGCCTTGAGAGCAGAACAGTCAACATTGACAATATTTCTTCCACCTTATTCCACTTTTATGATTTTGAAAAAGTTTCTTCTTTAAAGACTTTATTTGATTATTATTAAGTCAACGAAATAAATGATATTAAACTTTGGATATTATTATTATTATTCCTATTATTATTATTATTATTATTATTATTATTATTATTATTATTATTATTATTATT